>CM033471.1:216037630-216296484 GCA_019447015.1 Hymenochirus boettgeri | reverse complement strand
CCTCTTCCCCCCCCTCTTTCATTCTCTCTCTCCCCCCTCCCTCTCTTCCCATTCTCTCTCTCTCCCCCCCTCCCTCTCTTTCGCTTCTCTCTCTCCCTCTCCACCCCCCTCTATTTCCCTTCTCTCTCCCCCCCTCCCTCTCTTTCCATTCTCTCTTCTTCCTCCCCCCCCCCTTCTTTTCTCCATTCTCTCTCTCTCTCTCTTCCCCCCTCCCTCTCTTTCCATTCTCTCTCTCTCCCCTCCCTCTCTTTCCATTCTCTCTCTATCCCCCCTCCCTCTCTTTCCCTTCCTCTCTCTCTCTCTCCACCCCCCCTCTCTTTCCCTCCCCTTTCTCTCTCTTCCCCCCTCTTCCCCTTTCCTCTCTCTCCCTCTCCCCTCCCCCTCCCTCTCTTTCCATTCACTCTCCTCTCCCCCCTCCCTCTCTTTCATTCTCTCTCTCTCCCCTCCCTCTCTTTCCATTTTTCTCTTTCTCCCCCTCCTCCCCTCTCTTTCCCTCTCTCTCTCCCTCCTCTTTTTCTTTCCACCCTCTCTCTCCTCTCTCCCCCTCTCTTTCCATTCTCTCTCTCTTCCCCTCCCTCTCTTTCCATTATTTCTCTTTCTCCCCCCCCCTCCCTCTCTTTCCCTTCTCTCTCTCCCTCTCTTTCCCTACCCTCTCTCTCTCCCCCCTCTCTTTCCATTATCTCTCTTCCCCCCTCCCTCTCTTTCCATTCTCTCTCTCTCTCTCTTTCTCTCCCCTCCCTCTCTTTCCATTCTCTCTCTCTCTCTCTCTCTCTCTCTCTCTCTCTCTCTCTCTCCCTCCCTCTCTTTCCCTTCTCTCTCTCCCCCTCTCTTTACATTCCCTCTCTCCCCCTCCCTCTCTTTCCATTCTCTCTCTCTCACCCCTCTCTTTCCATTCTCTCTCTCTCACCCCCTCCCTCTCTTTCCATTCTTCTCTTCTTTCTCCCCCTCCCTCCCTCTCTTTCCCTCTCTCTCTCTCTCCCTCTCTTCCCTACCCTCTTCTCTCTCTCTCCCCCTCCTCTTTCCATTACTCTCTTCCCCCCCCCCTCCTCACTCTTCCATTCTCTCTCTCTCTCTCTCTCCTCCCTCTCTTTCCATTCTCTCTCTCTCTCTCTCTTCCCCTCCCTCTCTTTCCCTTCTCTCTCTCTCCCCCCCTCCCTCTATTTCCCTTCTCTCTCTCCTCTCCCTCTCTTTTCATTCTCTCTCTCCCCCCTCCCTCCTCCTTTCCCTTCTCTCTTTTCTTCCCCCCTCCCCCCTCTCTTTCCATTCTCTCTCTCTCCTCCCCCCTCCCTCTCTCTCCTTTCATTTTTCTCTCTCCCCCCTCCCTCTCTTTCCCTTCTCTCCACCCCCCTCTCTTTCCCTTCCCTCTCTCTCTCTCCCCCCTCCCTCTCTTTCCATTCTCTCCTTTCTCTCCCCCTCCCTCTCTTTCTTCCATTCTCTCTCTTCCCCCTCCCTCTCTTTCCATTCTCTCTCTCTCCCCCTCCCTCTCTTTCCATTCTCTCTCTCTTCCCCCCTCTTTCCATTCTCTCTCCTCCCCCTCCCTCTATTTCCATTCACTCTCTCCCCCTCCCTCTCTTTCCCATTCTCTCTCTCTTCCCCTCCCTCTCTTTCCATTATTTTCTTTCTTTTCTTCCCCCTTCCCTCCCTCCTTTCCCTTCTCTCTCTCCTCTCTTTTCCCACCCTCTCTCCTCCTCTCCTCTCCCCCCTCTCTTCTCCATTATCTCTCTCTCTCTTCCCCCCTCCCTCTCTTTCCATTCTCTCTCTCTCTCTCTCTCTCCTCCCTCTTCTTTCCATTCTCTCTCTCTCATTCCCTTCCCTCTCTTCCTTCTCTCTCTCTCCCCCCTCTCCCCTCTATTTCCCTTCTCTCTCTCCTCTCCCTCTCTTTTCATTCTCTCTCTCCCCCCTCCCTCTCTTTCCTCTCTCTTTCTCTCCCCTCCCTCTCTTTCCATTCTCTCTCTTCCCCCCTCCCCCTCTTTCCATTCTCTCTCCCCCCCCTCCCCTCTTCCATTCTCTCTCTCTCCCCCCTCCCTCCCTTTCCCTTCTCTCTCTCTCCACCCCCCTCTCTTTCCCTTCTCTCTCTCCCCCCCCCCTCCCTCTCTCTCTTTCCATTCTCTCTTCTCCTCCCCCTCCCTCTCTTTCCATTCTCTCTCTTCCCCCCCTCCCTCTCTTTCCATTCTCTCTCTCTCCCCCTCCCTCTCTTTCCATTCTCTCTTCCCCCCTCCCTCTCTCTCCCCCCTTCCCTCTCTTTCCCTTCTCTCCTCCACCCCCCCTCTCTTTCCCTTCTCTCTCTCTTTCCCCCCCTCTTTCCATTCTCTCTCTCTCCCCCCTCCCTCTCTTTCCATTCACTCTCTCCCCCTCCCTCTCTTTCATTCTCTCTCTCTTTCCCCTCCCTCTCTTTCCATTATTTCTCTTTCTCCCCCTCCCTCCCTCTCTTTCCCTTCTCTCTCTCCCCCTCTCTTTACATTCCCTCTCTCCCCCTACCTCTCTTTCCATTCTCTCTCTCTCACCCCTCTCTTTCCATTCTCTCTCTCTCACCCCCTCCCTCTCTTTCCATTCTCTCTCTCTCCCCCTCTCTTTCCATTCTCTCTCTTCCCCCCTCCCCCCTTCTCTTTTTCCCTCCTTTCACTCTCTCCTCCTCCTCTCTCTCTCTTCCCCTTCTCTTTCTCTCTCTCTCTCTACCTCCTTTCACTCTCTCCTCCTCTCTCTCTTCCTCTCTCTGCCCCCTAGAAACGGCATTGTGGTGTCTTGCCACAACCCTCCTCCCACTGTGGAGTTCGCGCACAAGTAGGGGTCCAACGGTGTGCGGACAGTGGGAGGAGGGTTGATGACGCGGCGCTCAAGCTTCTGCATCCGCAAGCCATGTCCTTCAAACCTTTCGGTTAGTATATAGGATAAGACATGATCAGTTAATAGCAGAACTGTTGATATTTTTGTTTTTTGCTAATTGAAAATGTGCCAGAGTTCAACAAATCTTTTTTCTGTCATGTGCACATACAATTTCCTTCTGGATCAACATTTTACAAAAGAACTTAAAAGTTTAATTACTAATAAAATCCCTAAAAACATAAATGAAACATTCCACTTTGTAACATTTTACTGTTAAACCCATTATTTGTTTTCCTTCTTAATGGCCTCTACAAAAGGTTACCTAAAGCTTATGTAGCTAACTGGATTGGAATGGATACAAAGTGGTTAAAGGTTACGTTCTGCCACTTCAGGGGAGTGAGAGGGAGGGAGATATGTCTGGATCCAGTTTATGAATAAGAACCAAGGTGACAAAGATGTACCAGTTCATTAATCCTCCCATCATCCATCTGGCTCCTTAGTTCCCTGACACTACTTGCTTCTGGCAAGACATCCTGTGCTCTCTATGACCTCCCCAGCCTGGCGTTCCTACTGCTGGCTGGCAAAGAAACGCACACAAATGGTAAATAAACAGATTAAGAGCAACTAGTCGGGACTCATGCATGGTTCCTGTGTCTTATGACCCTTACTATGCTGCTCTTGGACTTTCAGAAATGCAGCATCCCTTTTAATTGGAACGTTAAAAGGGGACTCACAAAGGGGGTGGTTGTGAGCTGGGGGGGGGGTATCTTTTTCCTTTCCCTGTGACAGATAAAGCCTCCCACCAGAAAACCACTGTAGATGAAACAGGGAGAAGCCCATCATAGTTTTGCTGGGGGCCCCAGTGATTCCTAGTTATGCCCCTGCCTTTAACTAGCAGGTGTAAGTTAAATATCACTGCCCCTGTGCTTATTTTTCACAATATATTTACAAATTTGACACCAAAGGCCAGGTTACCTAAGAGAGCAAAACAAACCTCGCCTGGTTCAGACCAGATGAAGGCAGGAGGTTTCCTCCTGAAACGTTGTTCACTTTGGTACAATAAATGGGATAAGCGCCCTGCACATTTGTTTGTTTAGTGTGTTCTCTCTCCTTTCCTTTTCCTGGATTTGCATACACTTATACAAACACATGATACAGAGCTATGATAATTCAGTGCAACCTCTGACACTACCAGGGGAATTTATAGAGACCCAATCACTTGCCTCCCAGCACTTATAATATATGCAGTGGCAGCTCTGGGTAAATTACAATCAGGCTTTACCAGATGCATGACTCTGACCCCAGATAATACCTGGTGTTGGAAGTTGTGCTAAAAACAGTCACAATGTTAAATAGGTTGCAATGGTTACCTGTGTGTCTTTTGTGAAACTTTTGCACCTGTCTTAAAGTCGCACTTACCGCTGGTTAATTAGTTAGTATGCCTTTAAGACAGAAAAAAGAGCGCTGTACATGATTTGTTAGTGTAGAAAGAAGTGGACCAAAACTCAATCCCGTGGTAGCATTAAAAAATACCCTTTATTGCCGACATTTAAAACCAAGTTACATGGAGCAGACCCCTGACGTGTTTCGTAACGCTAGAATCGTCACTTCATCAGAGGGAATGTACCTCCCACTCCTGGACTGAGCTTATATAAGTGAAAAAACAAAGTCTATCAGGTGATAGATTAGAGAGGGAGTTAACCCAAAAAGTTCAGAAAGACACCGATGTGGGTAGGAACAAGAAACATATTATCTCTACATAATATAAAAACAATACAAAAGATTTTCATATATCAAATATAGTATCTAACCTGAAGAAAGAAACATGTAAGTTAACAGGTAAGTATGTTTAACAGGTAAGTATATTGTATATGTAGATGAAAAGTAAGGACAGAGAACAGCATAATATGATATTAGACCTAAACCAGAGTGCCTAGGCAAATGGTGAGTTATACCATAGTGGATAGTAAAAGCACCTAATATATATGTTACCGATACCAAAATTATATCTACACATATAAAGATGGATAAACCAACACAGATGATTATAAATAAATGCATATATATCTAAAGATGGAACTATCTAACCCTGTTCCTCAAACAGAACAGTAAATATAAATATAAAGGGCAAATGAAACAGGAGCTACATAAAGAAAATAACATATCACCACTATACAGTAATAATTCATCACAAATGTTTAAATGTTATACCGATAACTATCATTAGTGATAATATATACAAAGCAGAATGTTATATCCCAAAAATATCTGAAATGGTACAATATATCAAAAACACACCAATAAAATGTAACCATTAAGTTAAACATGGTCATCTTGCAGATGATATACAAAAAGAACAAGTATCTCATTGCCAAGTAATTAGTAAGTATAAAAATCTGTTATGAAACAAGTGACCTCCCGTCTTTATTAAGACCCCTAGGCCACCGGGTCTGTAATTCTAAAATCCACCAGACCTCCCTTTTTGCTAGAGTAAGTTCTCTATCACCTCCTCGACAACCAATTTTAACATGTTCAATGCCCAGTAGAGAACACTCATGAGTGAGATCACATATCTACTGTGACAGCCTAAAACTGTACAAGTATCTTTGTTGCTAATAGCATTTATCCAAAATGCCCATATCCATTGCACCAGCAATAAACATCTTAATTTACATTGACAAACAGAAGTGGGGTCAGACTCTATTTTTCGATAGGTGTTAGTATCCGAAAGTTGCAAAATAATGTCCTGTACATAATAAGTTCTGTTGCGAACCTCAACTGCTCCCCCCTTGTCAGGTTGCCTTATAACAATATCTTTATTGCTCTGTAAATTCTTTAGAGTCTTCCTCAGGGGGGAGAAGTTGTTGTTCTTTTGTGGTTTATACACAGATAGGTCCACATTGGGCAAAGTTTCAAGTTCTCCTTCTATCAGAGTTTGGAATGTGTCTATAACGTTACCTCTACTATGTATGGGATAGAACACTGATATGTTCCTGTAACCTGTATGCTTAAAATTACGATTATCAGAGTTATTTTTAATTGAACCATACTTGCTAGATCGTGTATAATGCATACATCTCTAAAGGTATTACCCTGGGAGACATTCATACCAACATTATTACCACCTTTATGCATATTAATAGCAGTTGATTCATTAATATTTTCTCTCTCCAATGATGCATCTGAAATGGAAGAAACGTTGTTAGTAACATCAATAATGTCATTCGATATGTAACAGTCAGTCCTATTATTGTCCGCAAAGTGTCATTAAGAGTGATCTTTCTAACAAAAGGATTAATATCCAGGACAGTTTCTAATTAGAAAAAACTGATTGTAGGTATAAAATTAAGGACCCAAGCTGAGTAATTCAATCTCATCAGAAGAAAGGTTATAAAATATATTTATAACGTTACCCAAGTCAGACGTATCCTTGGTTACTTGCGTGGACCCTTGTTGTGCACCATCCTGTGTGCTTTGTCTCCGACCTCTCTTTCTTTTTCTATGAGATCCACATGTTGAAGTCCTTTCTTTTTTCTTTTTGATTTAGTTGAATCCTTCCATTGTATTTTTGTTCTCATTCCTCGCGTTCTCATCCTGTGAAAATCCCCATCTTCTTGATCATCAGAGTCAGATGTGAGGTCGACAGAGGTCATTTCCATATCTGTTAAGAAGACACTGCGAACGGATTCTCCATCAGAGATACTGCTGTTAGGATTAAATGAGATATTTTTACTTTTAATCAAATCATTAGATTTATTGTTGTTATTAGGATCACCGGTCCTTCTTTAGAATAGACTAAGGGCTCGTTCACACTACATCAGTTTGTATCCGTTTTTCAAAAGCAGGTGCGTTTAAAAAAATGGACAGACAGTAAAACCCCATAGGATTTCATAATATCGTTCACACCTGCTGCGTTATAATCCGTTCCAGTCCGTTTAAAAAACACACTCCATGCATCATTTCTGTCCGTTTTTTCATGCATTTTCTATAGAAATCTATGGAATACACATTGTTAAAAAATGGATACAAATGGATGAAAAAAATGGATACAAACTGACAGAAACACATGGTGTGCGTTACTGTCAGTTTCTAGTGTGAACGAGCCCTTTGGATCTAATTTTATTATCCCGCCATTTAAAAACCATATCACATTCGTAATCCAGTTTATCCCTTTGAAATTTATCCTTTTTGATCACCATCAACAGATCCTCTTGTTTCTCAATAAACGGGTTAATCTTTTTAAATTTGGCCCCAATGCCCGTAATCTGATTGGAGAAAGTATCTGTTATATCTGTAAGTTGTGTAATCACCTCTTGTTGTAACAGTGCATAATTATCCTTATATTGGTCTACCAGCAACTGCATAAAGGTAATCAAACACATATTAAGAATATTATTCCATCTCTCCTTGAATTCCTGGGTAACATTCCCTTAATTTGGTATCTTTAATATGCGTGATCCACGAGGAACATGTGATAACTTGATATAGTGTTCAAGGGTGGAGATCTTAGAAAATCTAGGAGTAATATTCCTATACGTGGTAAAAAAGATAGCACTGATTTTTCCTTTTTTTTTTTCTTCAATTTCATCACTGCCTACACCAGAGAATCACATATTATTTATAATATCATTACAAAGTATTGGCCAGTTTTGATGGCCGATCCAGTCTTAATAGCAATATTGCCAAAAAAAACAGGTATCACCTACCGGAAGTTCAAAACATTGGCCAACTATGTAGCTCCCAGTATGGATTGAAGCAGCAATCCTGTACCACTAGCTGGTTATCCCAAAAAGGTATGTTTAAATGTGGGAGAACTAGATGTAAAAGCTGCTTTTTTGTTAAAGCTGCTAAAGATTTCACGTACACCAAAAAAAACGTACCCAATACGCAGCTACATGAATTGCAAATCACAATATGTGATCTATTTGATCACGTGTGGCTGCAGTCTCCAATATGTTGGCAAAACAAAATGGTTCTTGAAGAATCGTCTTTATGAACATGTCAATGCTATTAGCAACAAAGATACTCGAACAGTTTTATGCTGTCACAGTAAGATATGTGATCTCACTCATGAGTGTTCTCTACTGGGCATTGAACATGTTAAAACTGGTTGTCGAGGAGGTGATAGAGAACTTACTCTAGCAAAAAGGGAGGTCTGGTGGATTTTAGAATTACAGACCCGGTGGCCTAGGGGTCTTAATAAAGACTGGGAGGTCACTTGTTTCATACAGATATTTATCTTACTTACTAATTACTTGGCAATGAGATACTTGTTCTTTTTGTATATCATCTGCAAGATGACCATGTTTCAACTTAATGGTTACATTTTATTGGTGTGTTTTTGATACATTGTACCATTTCAGATATTTTTGGGAATATAACATTCTGCTTTGTATATATTATCACTAATGATAGTTATCGGTATAACATTTAAACATTTGTTATACATTATTACTGTATAGTGGTGATATGTTATTTTCTTTATGTAGCTCCTGTTTCATTTGCCCTTTATATTTATATTTACTGTTCTGTTTGAGGAACAGGGTTAGATAGTTCCATCTTTAGATATATATGCATTTATTTGTAATCATCTGTGTTGGTTTATCCATCTTTATATGTGTAGATATAATTTTGGTATCGGTAACATATATATTAGGTGCTTTTACTATCCACTATAACTCACCATTTGCCTAGGCACTCTGGTTTAGGTCTAATATCATATTATGCTGTTCTCTGTCCTTACTTTTCATCTACATATACAGTATACTTACCTGTTAAACATACTTACCTGTTAAACATACTTACCTGTTAAGTTACATGTTTCTTTTTTCATGTTAGATACTATATTTGATATATGATAATCTTTTGTATTGTTTTTATATTGTGTAGAGATATTGGGGCTCATTTCCGCAATCGTTCTGGGTAAATGCACCTTCCGTGATTTCAAATCTCGTTTGCGAATGTGGGTAAATCCCTCTAAGGGATTTACCCATTGCGGGATTTTAACGGCAGCTATTTGCTGTAGTTAAAATCCTGCGCTAAAACTTGCGCAAACGCGATATTGAATTGCGAGCGTTGGATGCGCGGATGATTTTTGCGTAACCCACGCATCCGACGCTAATATGGATCACGCTAACCGGTATTTGCCCAGCAAGTCTGATGATTATGTTTCTTGTTCCTACCCACATTGGTGTATTTCTGAACTTTTTGGGTTAACTCCCTCTCTAATTGTCTATCACCTGATAGACTTTGTTTTTTCACTTATATAAGCTCAGTCCGAGAGTGGGAGGTACATTCCCTCTGATGAAGTGACGATTCTTCTAGCTTTACGAAACACGTCAGGGATCTCCTCCATGTAGCTTGGTTTTAAATGTCGGCAATAAAGGGTATTTTTTAATGCTACCACGGGATTGAGTGTTGGTCCACTTCTTTCAACATTATGTGTTGGTTCCTTTTGGAGTGCTCTGGATTCCCCAGGACAGACTCTCCCTTGCAGCAACCCGGTAGCAGGAACCAAGGTACAGTAATTAAAAACACTAACTGTCTCATTCATATCATTTGTTAGTGTCCTGATTTAAAGAGGAATTTTGGGAGGTATGCCCACACTATAGGCTGCAAATTCTACACACACACACCCACACAGAAATTTCTACTAACCAGAAGTACCCCTTAATCCCCCAAGATACTTACCTTGTCACCTTGTCATTCCAGGTAGCCACCATCAGTCATGGCCATTAAGGTGATGTCACAGTTAATGACTACAGAGTCTTTCCCGGAGTAGTCTCCTCAGCTGCTGTGATAGCTCATAAAAAGCTTGGAAAGACGTGAAAAAAATTGAGGTTAAATTAAGACATACGTCCATCTAGTCCGACATTTATATCCTACTCTTTAACCCTACCTAAAAGTTAATCCAGAGAAAGGCAAAAAAAAAACCAGCTAAAAATGAAGGGGGGGGGGATTCCTTCCTAACGCCAAATAGCAATTGGAAAGTATCCCGGTACCAACCAGAACTGCAGTATATGTAATAATACCAGTAATTCTCATTATTATTTAGTTTTAGAAACTTTTCTAGCCCACTTTTAAAGCTATTCGATTAACTTGTCATTACCACATCTGCTGGAAGACAGTTCCACAGTTTCACCGTTCCCACTGTAAAGAAACCTTTCCTAACCTGAAGATGAAACTTCTTTTCTTCCAATCTTAAAGGATGTCCACGAGTATTCTCATATGACAAATTAGTGAACAATGCGCCAGAGAGTTTATAATGTGGCTCATTAAAATATTTGTATTTATTAATGGGCTATACAATAAACTCTCTGGTGCATTGTTAGATGCAGATGAAGATTTTATTGCACCAACCACTAAAGTCTTCCTTCATTATAACCTTCAAAAAAGAAAAAAAAATCCCTTAGTTTTGTCTCACCAGATGTTTTGCAAACGTAATCTTATATTCGTCCATTGTTCTCATTGGTTAGATCATGGACAAGCAGGAGGCGGAACAAACCAGCAATCTCCATTTCCATATAAAAAAACAAGCAATCATAGTTAATCACAGGGTTGAGTACCTCTCAGTTAAGACTTCCTGGGTATCCTGGGTAATTTTAATAGTAGAGGGATGGGTTTCAATGGTGTTGCTCTCCTTAAAACAGGACTCTTCTTTGGAAATAGAGATCTTTAGGGAATATATGAAATATATGGTTAGGGGCTGTTCTGAAAAGGTTAACACTCCTGTGACTTCAGAAAAGGGAAATCTTTTTTTAGATTTTCCACACGTGTATAGGAAAAGCCCCCAGAGACTGAAACATTTGGCAGTTCCCCCGGTACTTCATTCAAATCAATGTGTTTACCTCCCATGAAGTTCAATTACTGAATAATTCAGTGCTCTGCTGATACGTTTCACTTTCCCTTCATCTCATTGTGGCATTAAACTGGCCCAGCCCCAAGTACACAGGAACCAAAGAAGAACATATTGAACAAAACTTTTATTAAATAAAATGTTTCCCCCCTGTCTTTAGATTATTTATTCTTTTCTTCTTGCCTGAAGGCGATCAAAATGGGAAACTGAAAAGACTATGACAAGCGATCCATTATGGAGCAGGGTGTACAAGAGCCTAGACATTAGCTTATGAACACAGATGTTTGTTCTTAGAGACACTGGCCTGTATGCTCCCATCAGTGCAATGTGATGTGCAGGTTCAGGGCTCCAAAGTTCCGTTGTCAGATGGTGGTTAGTCAGATGTCACTATTATCCTAAATGCAAGGTCAGTTAATACTAATTAGGACCTTGTAAATGTGATATGGCGGTGGCACCTTCCTTATTGAAAAGTCTAATAATAAAGTTCAAGGGACTGTTCATGTAATGAGGATCTGAACTGCTATATTTTTAACCTACAAAATATTATTAGTTGCCTAAAAATATATATGTTATTGTTGGTGCTGTTCCACCTCTAGTTCCCAAGCCCCTCTGCTTCTAGTAACATCTCCCTGTGACCTTATTGTACCTCGAAACTGTCATAGATTTAGATTTTAAGACTAAATTCGCTCCCGGTCAATATTTACTAAGGGCTACACCACACTAGAGCGCGAGAAACGCATGCTAGGCTAACACAATATAGGTGGCCACACTGTGTGCACTGCAGTCCATTTTCTGAGCACATGCAATCTCCATTTTTTTGTGAATCACATGCACTCAAAATGCTAACAAAATGCTAACAAATTATTAACAGAATTGCAGCACAAACATGATAACATCATTGCATTTGTGCATTTCGCAAGCGTTACCATGTGTTTTTAGTGTAGTCGCAGCCCTAATCTCGTTTTTTGGAGATGCCCTGGCTCTTTGATTGAAATTCCAGTAATCCAATAGCATCACTGCTTCTAGAAATCTGCTTCTAGCTCCGTCCCCAATGTAGCTATGGATATGGGTGTCATATTAAAGGCTATGAGGATATCATATTACAGAATTGATATCATATTACAGGATGGGAGTAGACGGATATCATATTACAGGGCATGCAGACATCCCACCATGGCAAATGTGCATTCCCCTGGGACCCCTCCCCCCGGCAGCCTCTTTGTTTCCCAATGCAAGGAGATTGATATCATTTTAGAGGGCACAAGGATCGATATAATATTACAGGGCATGTGAACCAATTTGAATTTTCACCCTAAAAAGCATTACACTTTGTGCGACTACTTACTATGTAAGTGTCCAAATGTGTCAGGGTTTCATGTTTTAGTGTCAATATGACATTGGCATGAAGTAATAGTTTTGCACCAAAAACACAATTTCTTACTCACTGTATCATTTAATACAGTTCAAATGTGTTGGGATTCAATTTTTGTGATGTCACTATGACATCAGCATGATGTCATAGAATTTCACCATTTTGAATTATTTTGGCACTAAAAAACATTGCACTTTGTGTGATTTACTTTTACTCTATATCATTTAATAGTATTCAAATGTGTAAGGGATCAATTTGATCACAAAAGTGATGTTACTATGACAGGGAATCTACAGGGTAAATCAAAGTTCTGTCCATTTTAAAGCTGTACCATTAAATTACACACTATGTGACTTATTTTTTTAAGCCATTGGCACAGTTTACCTTTCCCACTTCACTTGCTGACCCTCCCTTCTCCCCTGTAATCTCATTTAATCCACTACTCCTGTGAGACTTGCTGGAGGTCCATAACATTCACTCAGATAGTCAGGACTGCCCTGCTAGACGTATAATACACTTAAAGTAAAATGTGGACCGTAAACAGGGACTGGATTAACAGAGTGGCACTTCTATGTATATAATGCAATGATGTTTAAAGGGCTAAAGCTAGGTACACACAGCACAGATTTATGAAAGATGACAGACAGGATCTGCAAGATCCTGTCTGCCATCTTTCAAAGATCTGCATACACACAGTCCCGAGCGTTCTCCCTATGAACTTCATAAGGAGAACGCTCGGGACTGTGTGTTTCCATAGGCCGAGCTAGACTCCTCTATATTGAGTCTAGCGCGGCCGATGGAAATTTTCGGCCTTTCCCGAACGAGCGTACGGCCGACCCGATCGTTCGGCGGCTGCTCGCTCGTTCGGGAAACGAGTGCACACACATAACGATAAAGCCCCGATACCGTCGGATCCGACGGTATCGGGGCTTTATCCTTACTGTGTGTACCCAGTTTAACACTGTGGCAAATGAATGTTTGGGACATTGAACAGCAGTCATCTATCAATGTGTGATGACATACAGTATGTGGTTAATCTTCTGAAATGTTACTGTGAACTTCTTGCACAATTCAAATACTGTAGTGTTTTTTCTTTTCCAAGGTATTTGCAAACCTCCCAAGGTGAAGTATATTAACTTCCCCTTTACTTTAAAGTGTGTCACATTAACTCCCTCTTTAACAATGAGGTTCAACATCTTCTCACATGAGATTATTTTTTTAGGGTAAATACCCAAATATAATATGCCCCAAAATTTGGGCATTTTGCAATATCCCCTTTAATAGTGACTATGTTGCAAAACAATAACCCATCCATTTAAAAGCACTCTGCTAATCCAGTCCATGTTCCAGTCAAGGTTTTACTTTAAGTGTAATGTAGCTAGCAGGGCAGTCCTGACTAACTGACGGAATAAGATTACCTCCAGCAAGCAGGGCCAGATTTCCCACTAGGCCACACAGACCATGGCCTAGGGTGGCTGAGTTGCCAGGGGCGGCATAAAAACGTTCAGGCATCATCAGATCAGCAGTCAGCACTCATTTAAAAAAAACAAACAGTTGTGTGTGCTTGGAGCACTCGGGGGCACCATTCAAATCCCGGCTTACTATAGTATTTGTGAATGGATTAAAGACATCCATTCACAAATAGAGATTTTTTTCTAAGTCTTTGCTAGTTAAAGACTTGGAGAGAATTTAAAGGCATAGATCAATATTAGGTGATCAGTTCTGATCACCTAAGTATTGATCTTTGCCAATGGAACGAAAAAGACAACCTGTGGGAGAAGACAGAAGGAAGGAAAGGGGAAAAAAGTACAAGTTAACTGGCCTAGGGGAGAAAAAAGTATAAATCTGGCCCTGCCAGCAAGTCTCACTGGAGACTCTATTCAGGTTTGGTTTCTTTATATTGATGTAGATGGACTTTCACAGCGTTTCGCAGTGTGCCCCTAATTACTAGTGTCCAAATGTGTCAGTATAAGTATGGCATAATAGATTCATTTTAACCTTTCAAAAGCAATGCACGTTGACAATGTCATCTTACTCTCTAATTAAATAATGACCAAATGCGGCAGGGTTCATCAGCATGATCAGCATTGGGAGCAAGGTCTCTGTGTTTGCTAATGACACTAAACTATGCAAAGCTATGGAAATTTCCACTGATGTGTACAATTGCTGCAAGCAGACCTAGATAGATTATCAAAATGGGCAGCAGAAAGGCAGATGAGATTCAATGTATATAAATGTAAGGTGATGCATTTGGGGTTTATAAATCTGCCTATACTGTAAATGGCTCTGTGTTAAGGGAATCTTAATTGGAAAAAGATTTGGGGGTTCTGGTAGATAACAGACTTAGCTGTAGCAAGTAATGCCAGGCAGCCATGGCTAGAGCTTCCAAGATATTGTCTTGTATAAAGAGGGGAATAGATTCAAAAGAGAAATATATTATTCTCCCTCTTTACAATGCACTGGTAAGGCCTCATTTGGAATATGCAGTGCAGTTTTGGAATCCCATATACAAAAGGGACATCTTGGAATTGGAAGCAGTTCAGAGAAAGGCAACTAAAATAATAAAGGGAATGGAGGGGCTTCACTATGCAGGCGGATTAGACTTAAGGCTGTTAACATTAAAGAAGCAACGTTTGTGTGGGGATATGATCACTTTATATAAAGATATTAATGGGCAATGCAGTAAATTCTCTAGTGCATTGTTTACTAATCAGTTATATAGAGGACTCGTGGACATCCTTTAAGATTGGAAGAAAAGAATTTCATCTTCAGGTTAGGAAAGGTTTCTTTACAGTGAGAACGGTGACACTGTGGAACTGTCTTCCAGCAGATGTGGTAATGGCAAGTTCATTGAATAGCTTTAAAAGTGGGCTAGATAAGTTTATAAAACCAAAAATACGGTACTGAGAATTTCAGTATTAATACATATACTGCAGTTCTAGTAAATACTTTCTGATTGCTATTTGGTGTCAGGAAGGATTTGTTTCCCCCTCTTTAGCTGTTTTTTTTTTTTTTTACCTCCCTGTGGATCAACTGTTAGGTAGAGTTAAAAAGGAGGGTGTAACGTTGGACTTGATGGGCGTATGTCTTTATTCAACCTCAATAACTATGTTACTATGTTTCATTATACTTTTGCACCAATTTTAATGTTGACTTTACCAAGCATTGCTCTTTGTGCAACATTTTACTCTATGTTATTTAATAGTATAAAAATTTGCCAGGTTTTAATTTGCCTCCTGACTTCTACCATTATATCATTAAATGGTGTCTAATTATGTCAGGGATCAATTTTCAGTGATGTCACCGTGACATCATAATTTTGCAGATTTGAATTTTGAAAGCATTGCACATTGACAATGTCATCATACTGATATGAGTGGCCTTGAAATGTTGCATCACATCATGTGAGCATCACTTATATTGCATATAAAGCCTTTGTAAAATGTACCAAATAAATCAAGTTTTATGTGGATTAAAGATTCCTGTGAGTTTGTCATTTGCTATATACAGTTTGTATCTTCAGGACAGCACCAGCAAGTACTGTATGCATTTTACATGGAGTACAGTCAACTTTGGTAACTATATATATATATATATATATATATATACATACGCAAACAGAATATTTAAAATTAGAGGGAACATTGGGTGTTTTCTAACATTTTCTCACAATAACTAGAGACTTGAATAGGGCGTACATTAGCACCAGCAAAGGACCATGGGAAATGGGTAGAAAGGAAGCATCAATAATTAGAATGATTTTATAGCTTTCCTAAATGAAAACATATATCAGATAAGGTAATAATTACATTGGGAAACACGAGAAATGAATAGAGATGTTCAAAACTGTTGAGTTTCATTTTGTTTTCAAATTTTCAAAAATTTGAAATTCGAAAAAACAAACCCATAGAAGTCTATGAGAGAAAAGAAATCAAAAGTTTCTATCCATTTTAAGGGACAAATAGTAATGGTAGGTTAGTGTAAATGACAAAGAGACCTGGGGAATGGTTTGGGGACCCCGTAAATATATCGGGCTGTTTTCTAGCTTCTGTATTCTATTTTCGAGAGTTACCAAATTCGAGCACTAATTTCGAGGGTTACTGATATCTTTCCTTCAAACCCCATGTCAACTCGCTTGCCAACTCCTGTCGGCTCAAACTCAGAAAAATCTCTCGCATCCGTCCCTTCCTCTCGCATGATGCTACCAAAATCCTAGTCCATGCCCTTATCATATCCCGGCTTGAATACTGCAACACACTCCTGTGTGGTTTACCAAACAACCGCCTGGCACCGCTTTAATCCATCCTAAACTCTGTTTCCTGGCTCATTCATTTCTTTTTTTTTTCACTTTTCTAATGCCTCTCCTCTCTGTACACTGGCTGCCTATCAGGCAAAGGATCCAGTTCAATCCCAGTCCTATAAAGCACGATCCAATACAGCCCCAACATACATCCCAGAGCTGCAGACACCATCCCAGGCGCAACCTCCGTTCTGCTAACAATATCCTCCTCTCATCGACCCTTGTCACCTTATCCCACACCTGCATTCAGGACTTTGCTTGTGCTGCCCATCTGCTCTGGAACATCCTCCATCTGTCCATCATTCACTGTCCTTCAGTATCTTTAAAAGTAACTTTAAAATTCACCTCTTCAGGCAAGCATATAACTGGGCCCGCTTATCAAACTCCACTGCCAATCTAATTCACGTCACCTTATGTCTCACCGCTATTTCCTTGAGACTGCAAGCTCTTTGGGCAGGGTCCTCTTTCCTATTGTATCACGGTATTGTTGTAAATAACTCATCATGCTCTGTACTTATAATGTATGCTTTACCTTTGTGTGTCATATGTATGACTTTGTATAATATCTATTACCCTTTAAAGCATCACTAAAGATGTTGCCGTTATATAAATCCATAATAATAATAAAAATTTTCACGAAAATCTTGTGCCAAAAGCAGCAGGTCCAAATGAATATTCAGATTATCACAATGTGCTGTGTTTAAATTACCATATTTTAAGCCTAAATTAGTCAGCAAATGCTGCACTATATCTGTGATACTGGGACCTTTGAGTGCACCCATCAGAATTTAGGTGTAGAGGTTCTTTTTGCTTAAATTTTGGCGCTTTATAAATCCATAATAATAATAATTTGTAAGCTGGCACTGTGGACAGCTGGATGTGTTGGAGGTAATCACTATGGCAATACTCCCACAGATATGGGGAAAATAGAACAATGACTGCATTCTAAATTACTTAAATCTATTTTAATGCGTTACAGTATGTATTTTTAAAATTAAAAAACACAAACAGGTGTTATAGCTAAGAAGCAAATGGGGAGATTGAATCCTTCATCATCATATCCTTATTTCTAACTGTTAGATCATTATACCACTGGAGGGCAATACAGGATCTCAAGAATGAATCAAAGGTAACATTAGAAGGTCCAACTGTAATCTTTTCTGTTTGTGAGCAGGCACCTAACAACTGACAGTGGAGTTTGGGTTTGAATTAGTGGATTTGGATGTGATTTATTAAAATGTTGTGGACTGGATTGAGGAAAGAATTTTTAGCCCATTGAAGACCACATCCTTTAAGATTAGAAGAAAAGAAGTTTCATCTTCAGGTGAGAAAAGTGAAACCCTGGAACTGTCTTCCAGCAGATGTGGTAATAGAAAGTTCATTGAATAGCTTTAAAAGTGGGCTGGATATGTTTGTAAAACTAAATAATATTCAGAATTACTGGTATTAATACATATAATGTAGCTCTGGTTGATCCAGGGATAATTTCCGATTGCCGAGTCCAGGGATAATTTCCGATTGCCGAGTCGCTCCTTTTAGCTATTCTTTTTTTTGCCTTCCTCTGGATCAACATTAATCAAAAGGGTTAAAGAGGAGGATATAAAGGTTGTACTAGATGGACGTATGTCTTTATTCAACCATTATTACTATGTTACTATCTATGATACTGTGTATTGTCTGTTAGTATGGCTTTGTTAAAATGTATTTCTTGGAGCAGCATCCAAGCAATAATTAGTTAATGTCAGTTATAATGCTTAGCACCAAAATACCAAACTTTGCTTTACAAACTAGTACAGGTAATTACCACGTGGTGAACCTGGATGACCGGACCACCTCCCCCGCGATATGCATTCCAAATGGGACCAGCACAGCAATCAACAATGTCTGCCAGTTCTCACAATATTAGTGCAAGTAGCAGTAATCACAAGGCCCCCATCCCTGCTCATGTTTGGTTGGGGGCCCTTCCGATGATGGATTATTTTTTACAGTTGGTACACCTTGTGTTGTGAGGGATAAGTTGGAACAGCACCCATGGTGGCAGGCTCACAGGGCCCCCACCTTCCCCTGACAAGTCTGGGCCCAGGACATGATGGTAACCCTTGGTAGGTCTAACAGCCTCAGGCAATAAGTTCATAATTAGGCAAAAGATCCCTAAAAAAACTATTTAATTGATATTATTAAATCCATTAAATCTGCAATAAAAAGTCTTAAAAACAGGGATTGAGTAGATTAGGCTTTATTTTATTTTCTCTACTGGCCATTGGCTGACACATAAATATTTCTAGACTTTTGGTTTTAAAAGACCTGCATTCAGCTACAATTACCTATGTTACTTAAGGGAAAGCCAACCAAACCACCCTAGTATGACGTCTATGGAAAAGATGGTTCGCACATTACTCCTGTTCATGTTCACTTCAAACTATAAGTTTACTTCTTGGTCCCTTTCCAATAATAAAACTAAGAAGGCAATGTGATTGTTATGTATATACGTGTAGTCTCTGGCAATAACACACTCTTTTTTCCTATGGTATTATCACGGTAGATGAAGGCTGTGTTCCTATTTTGAAGTCATAACATTTACTGAATGTACCGATGCCTTTCGATGTAGCCAGTGAAAATAATTCCATTTAGCTAAGAAATCCTGACAATGTACCTTAACAAGAAAACATTAGAACTGCTGGTTTGATGCTCTTTGTGTCATGTAAAAAACAGATGGGCATATCTGAGGCATGGAGAGAATACCAAGCAAGTTTCCTATGGTTTTCAACTGCTTGTATTCTAATTTGTGAAATGTTTTGTATCCATGTCTTCCATGGGAACGGGCCAATTGAGCCTGGAGGACATCCAGTGGAAATTTGACAGGCATCACAACGCACACATTCTTCACATGTTTGTTTAACATTAGATGTTTTCCTCAAACAACATTTTTCCACAGAGGAAAAAGGACCACAGTGAGCCAAAACATTACAAGATGAGTCTACCAGGTATATACGATGGACTTATTCATGGAGGGTCAGCAAGAAGAGAGACACTTCAGGGTAATTTACATAGAGATGCAGCTGCTCTGCTGTGCTCTCCAAAGAGGTTAAAGTCCTGACCGATTTACGATCAGTTACCACGATTTTAACCGCCAGTTAGCGGTTAATACTGTATCAGAAGAGACACAAGCCTATTTACCAAATCTCTTATGGCAGATTTTTATCTTTATCTTAATGTAGCTGTACATTAAATGGCTTTTCTGGTATTTAAATCCTTAAACCATTTCTATGTTGCTGTTAAAATGTTTTTCACTGCATTAGAAGTCCCATTCCCCCCCTATGGAATGCTATTCCATGCATCTACCACCCTTTTCAAGTTACTGTTAAAATACATTTCCAAATTACGGCCTCCTTCATGTAAGCTTAGTCCCTTATTCATCTTAAATAAATATAAGGTGATGTTAATCCTACTTCAAAGTTTTATTTTGAAGCTTAAGTTCACCATTTACTCATTTACTATTACTGTGCCTTAAATAAAATTTCATACAATGTAGGGGACCCCCCAACCCTAAACACTAGCTTGAAAACTTTAAGATCATCAACAAAATGTACTTACTGGCTTTGTTCCCTTTGTCTGACCGGCAGCTGTATAAGTTATTGGCTGACACTCTGCCAATCTCAGATGCTGCTCTTCCGTTCCTGGAAGTAAAAGAAGAGGCTGTGACCGAAGGAGCGAAGGTAGGTAAGTACATTTCTCGGCAGATTCTAAAGTTTTCAATTTAGCTTTTAGGGTTGAGGAGTCCTCTACATTTTATGAAGTTTGGGACTTGGGAGTGGAGATACTCTTTAAGCTACTCTTTGTAGCATGTTTACGATGTTTTTTTGTTATCATTGTATGCTGTATATATATATATATATATATATATATATATATATATATATATATATTCATATAGAGACTGGGGGTTCTACTGAGCAGTGTAGGTCTGGACCTGTATTTATCAATAATTGTATGATATGTTTTATTTATAGGAGTGTCCAACACTTGGCGTTTTCCTTGGATATGCCGATTGTTAATCTCTGGTTTTCTCTGTATATGCAGTTTTAGTTCCTTGATGGTTTTAGGACCTAAATTTGTTCCTGCTTATACCACACTTTGTGGGTTTTTCTCTTCTACCAAAATAGGCAATGTCTTATTTGATATGTAGGTATGTGTGTGTACCTGTGTCAGGTTGGGGATTAAAAATCAAACTTTTTTGATGATTGGTCAAAATTAGTTTTTTTTAATTTTAGTTACCCTTTAAATATGGCTACCACAGTTATGGAGGGGTAGGTCAGTAGGTGTGTGTACCTGTGTCAGGTTGGGTGTTGAAAAAATGAACTTTTTTGATTATTGGTCAAAGTTTGTTTTTTGACTATAGCTATAGTTATATAAGCATGCTGTCATGAAAATTGAAGGGTAGGTCAGTATATGTGTATACCTGGGTCTTGTTGAGGGGTTAAAAAAAACAAACTTTGTTGATGATTAGTCAAAATTTTTTTTTAAATATAGTTATATTAAATATGGCTGCCATGGAAATGGAAGGGTCGGTCAGTAGGTATGTGTACCTGGGTTGGAAATTAAAAAAACATTTGTTTTGGGTGTGATGCTCGGTCATGGGTTGGGCCTCATCCTCGCAGCCTGACGTGTGCATGAGCACCTTTAGAGATTCAATAGTGTTGGGTGTACTGGAATAAGTTTCTCTGCTAGATGTCTATAGTCCAGCACCAGTTTCTGGTAGCACTAGTATTTGGTAGCCCAGCCGTCACTAAATTATAACAACAATAATTAATTTGGCTTGAAGAGCCAAATTACTGTTCTTTCTATTTCTTCTTCTTCCGTTTTATTCTTACGCTTTTTTGGACTTGGGTTGGAAGTTAAACACAACCATTTTTGATTATTGTTTGAAATCAGTTTTTTTTTCTTTAGTTACCCTTTAAGTATGGCTGTGACAGTAATGGAGAGGTAGGTATGTGTGTGTGTACCAGTGTCAGGTTGGGGGTTAAAAAAAATGAACTTTTTTGATGATTGGTCAAAATGTAGTTACCCTTTATGGGTATGGCTGCCATGGAAATGGAAGGGTAGGTCAATAGGTGTGTGTACCCATGTGAGGTTGGGGTATGTCTTTTTTGTGTTTACAACCATAAAACTAACTTTTATTGAGGATATATCAGTTAGTTTTTTTTACTTTATTTCCCTTTAATTATGGCTGCTACAGGCATGTAAGGGTAGATCTCTAGGTGTGTTTACCCGTGTGAGGTTAGGCATATGTGTTTTTGCATGTATGACCATATAACTAACTTTTATTGATGATTGATCAAAATAAGTTTTTTGACTATAGTTACCCTTTAAGTATGGCTTCCATGGGAATGGAAAGGTAGGTCAGTAGGTGGGTTTACCTGTGTCTGTGTGAGGGGTTGGAGGTATCAGGGTTGTGTTTATGACCATGAAACAAACTGTTTTGATCTCATGACCCTTAAACCTCGAAATATCCACATTTCAGGATTGTTACCATTATAGTCTTTGGGAAAAAATGCCCCGTAATTCGCCAATAACGATGTAACGCTTCTGCAGATTGCTTAGCTACCTAAAAGCACACTTCTCCTATATGCCCCGCACATCTGGACCAAATTTCATCTCTCTAGCTCAAAAACTGTGGGAGGAGATACAGTCCAAAAAAGCACAAGAATAAAACGGAAGAAGAAGAAATAGAAAGAACAGAAATTTGGCTCTTCAAGCCAAATTAATTATTGTTGTTATAATTTAGTGACGGCTGGGCTACCAAATACTAGTGCTACCAGAAACTGGTGCTGGACTGTAGACATCTATAGAAGATATGGGGGAGCACACTATGGTGAATCCAAGAATATTTATTCAAACAACAGATACAACATTTTGGGACGCCCTGTCCCTTCCTCAGATATAACCAGTGTGACAAAATCATCAAACATTTAAACCCACAGACTCCACCTACATATCATGTGTTAACAGTGAATGGCAGGCCTGGGGCCAGGTCTAGAAAGTATATAATAGTATATAGTATACAAAATAGTATATAGTGCAATCCTGCAAAGTGCAAATGCTATACATACATGATGCTGTGCCAATATGATAAAAATAAAATATATAAATATTATACTAATACAATCATGTTAATATTCCTAAAACAGTGTAAATACTATAAAAAGTGTATAACCGATAATATCAATAGTACAGTTTCGGTAACCCTCGAATGTATGGATCGGTTTCGGTAACTCCTCGAATGTATCATTCGCTAACCCTCGAAAGTATCGTTCGTTTTCAGTAACCCTCGAATTTATGGTTCTATTTTCGCTAGCCCCCGAAAGCATTGTTCGGTAACCCTTGAATTGGCCAGAACCCTCGGTTTGGTGATAGTGACATGCTACCCAGACGATTTCCTAGGTGCCACAGCCATTTACAATGTTACCATTGTTAGTTTAGCTAAATCATTCGGACTTTATAAATTATCACTCCCCCCATTGACCTTAATAGGTCCGAATTCGAACTTTAGAACTTTTACTAAAGTTTGGCCATCTCTAGTTACTTTGGATCATTTTGTTGGTTGTTGCGTAGCAAAACAGTCCATGTTGACTGCTCTCTCCTTTACAACCAATAAACGATTTTTATGAGGCTTTTTTTTATCTAAAAAGCAGATTTCATCATAGTAAAGGTGGCCCTACACACGAGCGATAATAGGTTAATCCTGTTGTTCTCGTGTGTAGGGGATATTGCCAACCGATCGGAGTCGGCACTCCGATCACTCGGAAAAGACGGAAAATTTCCGCCGTTTTGCATCGACTCCCTTTACTTTAATAGAGGGAGCCAATACCGATCGTGCGGTGTATGGACGCACGGCCGACCAATATCGGTCAGTTCCATGTGTGCAGGTTCCCATCGTAATGTGCCGACACATACCAATGTAATCTGTCGGCAAATTGCATAGGAAATCACATGCGTATGGTCACCTTAAAGGGCATGTCCACCCCTTTTTTGATATATAGTATGTCTCCCCCCCCCCAGACCCAACTGCAGTAATAGATTTTCCAGAAACTCCCCCGATCATTACTTACCTTACCTCTTTCCTCAGGCGTACTGTCCCAGCCCTCTGCTTGCATGAAACTGACTGAGAGGCAGCCAATCACAGACGTGGCTGCTGGCTGCACAGAACGCCAGGGGAGAGAGGTAAGGTAAGTAGAGTTCGGAGGAGTTTCTGGAAAATCTATTATAGCGGTTGGGGCTGGGGGAGGAAGACCTATTATACAAAGGGGTTTGTAGCTAAGGGGGGAGAGGGAGGGGGAGAAGGGCTGCTCTGAGCAAGCTAAAAACCTCTGAGAGGACGTTTCAAAGGCGGAAACAATTTCGCTCCCTGCAGTGCTCCTGGTGGCCAGTTTTCTGGACTTTGGAGGGACATTAATGGAGAACCATTTGGAGCTGGGATGTAAGCTAAGGATTTTTATGCACTACACAGTAGGGCCAGTAGTGGGTGAAATTATAGTTTTTGGGGTGGACATGCCCTTTAAGTTGAGAACTATCAATGTAGATAAGTTGTGAATGTTTGTTTTATATTTTTGAGGTCACTATTTCCATAAGATGTTATAATGACTAAATCGACAAGGGTTTAATGATCACCGTTAGATCTCAAACTCCTGTCTAATAATGTAGGGGTTACTGATCACCGTTAGATCTCAAACTCCTGTGTGGTAATGTAGAGGTTAATAGGTAATTTATAATCAATCCTATCTACTGTATTGGTCTGTGTCTATTTGAGTTGTTTTTTAAAATCTCCCTATTCAGGTTAAATTATCGTGTTGGCACTATGCAATAAAATGTGGGGTTTTGGGTTGCAGTTTGGGCACCGGGCCTCTTAAAGGTTCACCATCACTTGCCTAGCTATATTGGTTGGCTAGAACTTTCTCTAGCAATTTGTAATCAACATTTAGAAGCGAGATCTGACCCTAGAATATTAATTGCTTCCAACATATGTGGAGCCTCTAACAACAATCTTCAGTGGCCAAGATGACAAAATGCTGGTCTCCAAACCAACATTCACCATGAGAACCATGCAAACAGCCTGCTGGGTCTGGCATCACCCCCTTAATGATCCTGAAACACCATCTGTTTGTGCCTGAATTGCCAAAGACCAGTCCCTGGGACACATCTTCTCATTATGGGCCCTATTTATAAAAAATCGTTATCGTTATCGTAAAATACCGATCGTTATCGTAAAATAACGACCGGGGTTTTACCGATAACGACCGTTATTTTCGGTAAATAACGGTCGTTATCGGTAAAAACCCGGTCGTTATTTTACGATAACGATCGGTATTTTACGATAACGATAACGATTTTTTATAAATAGGGCCCTATGTCCTATCTTTACCATATTAAAGCAGGGTACATTGTAACAATCTTTAAAAGATGTCAGATGGAATCTGTACACAGTCCCTAATGTTCTTTCTATATAAAGTACAGGCAGATTGTTTGGAACTGCCCTAAACCCTAAGGTCTAGAAATAAACTGCTTGTTATTTCCACAAGACAAGTGGCCTTCCAGCAGTTTCAGTGGCAAATAAATCCTCAGGAGGTAAAGCAGCTGCGTCTTCAACTTTCAAGGTAGTTTTTCCTGTATGAGGTCTGAATGAATGGGCTGAATGGCAGGTAGAGATGGGATCTGGGTCCGACTCGGACCCGACTCGGAACACCTCGAAAATAGCCTCGAACATTTAATAATCCTCGAAATGTAGTCTCCGATCGTATTTTGGATGGTTATCGAACGTTCAAGGCTATTTTCAAAAGTAGCCTCAAACATTCAGATTTTCTGGGAATCCGAAAACGGAACGAAACTGGTGAGTTTCGGCCATTTCTTATGGCAGATATTTTTTCCCCTGAAAGCAATAGGTTATGTTTGTGCTGAGCCCCTTTTAACAGATATTACAGTTTTATCTTTCTAAATGAGTTTGTTATTGTCTTGTCTGATGAAACCTCGTTTGGCTTCCCCATTGATTCGATAGACCATCCCTTTAAGTATGCTGCCAGGCAAATGGAAGGGTAGGTCAGTAGGTGTGTGTACCTGGGTCAGGTTGGGGATTAAAAAAAACAACTTTGTTGATGACTAGTCAAAATAGTTTTTTTGTCTATAGTTACTGTCACAGGACGCCCTGTGTGAGGTTGTGGGAAATAAGGCAAACCAGGCCACACAAGCTCTTTTACAATTGAAGGAGCTTTATTATAATGCACCAGTACCAAGCACAACCATATCTTACTAAGCACTGTCCTTGGGATTAGAGATGGTCGGTTCGCGGATCCGAACCCGGATCCGCCGCGGAATTATCCCGTTCGCGAACGGCGGATTTTTCCGGATTTTCCGCCTTCCGGACTTCCGAACCGCGGATTTCTCGTATTTTCGAAAATTTCCGAAATTACGAGATTTTTCGTATTTTCGAGAATTTTCGAAAATACGTATTTTCGAAAATACGAGGATGTCTATTATTTTCGTAAATACGTTTTCAAAAATTTTCAAAATTACGAGAAATCATGTAATTTCGAGTATGTTTTTCATTTTAACGGGTCCGCTCGCGGATTTTCGAATTTTCCCCGAAAATTTGCGGATCCTCGAGCGGACCGGATTTTGCAAAGTTCGGACATCTCTACTTGGGATGCAGTTCCTGGGATCTCTGGGCTCCACTCTCTAGGTTCCACTGGCTTGGCTCCAAACTGCTTAGCTGCTGCAGGCTTTTCCTGGTCTGATTCAGCCTTCCTGGCTCCTGGGTCCCTTGCTCTCAAGCTAAGGGGCATGGTAGTGGTTTACAGCTCTGAGCTGCTAGGCACTGCCTAAGCATGTGTCCTAGCTCTGTTCTCCCTTGCTTAGCTTTTCCTTCTGCCAAGCCCTAGTCTGCTTCCTCCTGCAGTTTATCCTCCTGTAACCCTTGCTCTCATGTTAAGGGTCAGGATAGAGTTAATCAGCTCTCAGCTACAGGATACTGCCTCAGCATGTATCCTAGCTCTTCCTTTGTCTATGTGCTTCCCCCCATGTGGACTAAAGCTGCTCTTTTTATTCCCACATTTCCTTTGAAGTTCAAATTACCAACCTTCAACCAGCAGCCAATCATCAGACTTGTTGAGCAGCAGACTAATCAGCAATTACACAACTCAATCCTACAGGCCAGACGTGTTGGCACCAGAATAATTAATTTACAACAGGCTATCCCAGGAGTTTTACCCATTGAGCCATCTTGTGGACAAAGGACTAACTGCATATTCCCAACAGTGTGCTTGATACAGTTTATATATATTTCTTACATTTTATATATACATTATTAACACAAGATATAATACTGGAAGAGGTGGTACCTGGATGAAACAATGTTATATTATTTATTAATGACTGGGAACCACATTTTCCCTTACATAGCATCAACTAACTCATGTTATTACAGACCCCTGGTGTTCCGTCACAGTTACCCTTTAAATATGGCTGCAACAGTAATGAAAGCGGTAGATCAGAAGGTGTGTGTACCTGTGTGAGGTTGGGGGTTAAAAAGATGAACTTGATTGGTCAAAATTTGTTTTTTGACTTAAGTTACCCTATGGGTGCCACGGAAATGGAAGGATAGGTCAGTAGATGTGTCTACATGGGTCTGGTTGAGGGGGTATGTCTTTTTTGTGTTTACAACCATGAAACTAACTTTTATCAAGGATATATCAAAATAGTTTTTTTGACTTAATTTACCCTTTAAGTATGGCTGCCACAGGAATAGAAGGGTAGGTCAGTAGGTGTGTGTACCCGTGTGAGGTTGGGGGTATGTATTTTTGCATGTATGATCATATAACTTTTATTGAGGATTGATCAAAATTAGTTTTTTGACTATAGTTACGCCTTAAGTATGGCTTCCATGGGAATGGAAAGGTAGGTCAGTAGGTGGGTGTACCTGTGTCTGTGTGGGGGATTGGGGGTATCAGCATTTGTGTTTCTGATCATGAAACAAACTGTTTTGATCTCATGACTCTTAAAACTCAAAATATCCACATTTGAGGATTGTTACCTTTAAAGTCTATGGGAAAAAATGTCCAGAAATTCGCCAATAACGCTGTAATGCTTCCGCGGATTCCTTAGCTAGAAGATAGCACACTTCTCCTATGTGCCCCGCACGTCTGTACCGAATTTCATGTCTCTAGCTCAAAAACTGTGCAAGGAGATACAGTCCAAAAAAGCGGAAGAATAAAACGGAAGAAGAAGAAATAGAGAGAACAGTAATTTAGCTCTTTTTTTCATCTACGTTATGACAGCACATTCTGTATAGCTATAAACTAGACACATCTACGGTATACTGAACAATGACTAGAAACATATCACATGTTTTAATAACGTTACTGGCAAATACATTAAAAAAATGTAAAGAGCCAATATTTACATCGCTGACCATTCTTCTTTATAACATCTGCAATTTACTTAGCTTCTGAGCCAAATCTTGACCGGTGGTGATCCATTCTTACCTTTTATTGTTTGGCATTGATCACAATTTTAAGGGCTTCAGTTTGTCTACCTGCTTTTTTAACCATAGGCTTTTATGAGTTCTCAAATATCTGGAAGATTTCCTGGTCACGTGTGCAAAATTCAGTGTTTTTGTGAGCCCCGCCACACATAGCAGATGGGGCACTTTACAGGCAGACCGGGAAATTACTCCCTTCCCTTCCTTTCAGTTGCGCGAGGTTAGTCTCACCAGATGTGGCGCAGGCGTGACATCATCACGCCGTACCTTCATAAGGGGAGGCACCATGTGGTCACCGGCACCATTTTAAGTTAGCTGGTGACCTGGGAATAGCTCCTCCCTCCCACCCTGTTTTATGTGTTATGTAAAAAGTTTTTTGTTGGAGTCGGCTGGCGGGTACACCCTTGCTGAATATATTTATGGAGCCGTTACATTCCCTCTGGCAGGATAGAGGTTGGCATTCAAGCTGAGATCTACGGCTAAGATGGTTTAACATCAATTATGGTTATGGTATGCAAGGGTGTACAGTGGTGTTAATATGCAAAAAGGCATTTTTAATTTAAGTTATCAATAAAAGCCGTGGCCGATTATTTACCCAAAAGAAAGATGATTCTGTGTCTTAATTTACTGTAAAATATTTCATCTGGTAATATCACCATAACAGCAGGTATATGGTATGGCTGACTGGGTCCCTTTTCTTTGTTTTCCCACCACGGTCATTGTCACTTTTGCCGTGTGGCATGGTTCTCTGTCATGTGGGAAAATATTCAGATCATTACCAAATTACATCTGGATTGTTTAGAGAAGTTGCCCTTATATAGCAGTTTGACACCATTCTTTATTCATGGCAGTGTTCTTGTTCAGAATAGTGGGTAAGCCCACTTCTTGGATAAGAATCAACCCCACACATGGATTGTATCAAGACATTTCACTATTGGCGTGACCCAGGAATCATAGTAGCATTTTTTCTTGGATTCTTTTATTTTTCCGATGTCCCAAACATTTTCATGCTTAACATGAGCCTTAACGGAAAATGAAAGTTGCATAGCTGCATAACATAACAGCAGCCACTATATTAAATAGCTTGCTCCTGGGTTCATGGCATCTGTTGCAAAATCCATGCAGCCAATATTTTAGGCCGATCGACCGAAAGTGCCACGACTCGGTTGATCGCCCGAAAATATTGGCTGGTGGGTACCCAGCCTAAGACATAGCTCTAGTCTTACATATGAGATAAGATATCCTTAAGAATGAGTCTTTAATATTCTTCTCTTGTTCCCTTGTGCTGTCTGGTGCTGCCTAAAGGTTCGTACACACGAGCGATTGCGACCCACGATGTGTACGACAGTTCGTTTCGGCCAATAATTGGCCCGTGTGTGGGCCGTTAATCGGCCTAAACGGACGTTCGGTCGGGGATCTCCGAATGACCGACTTGGTGGATCTCCGAATGAACGTCCATTTCGCCCAATAAACGGCCCACACATGGGCTGATTATCGCCCGAAACAGTCATACACATCGGGCATCGTGGGTCGGTACCCACGATCGCTCGTACGAACCTTAAATGTTTTCCCAACAAAAGACTTTTGCAATGTATAGAAAAATTTCAACTAATGACATTTTCTGTGTTCTTCCTTCCTGAATGTAATTACAAGCTGTCTGATCCATGAAAACATTCTCTAACTACTGGAAGATGCAAGGAACTAGATTCCTCTCCTAGAACAGTTTACTAGTCTTGAACATTTTATACATCTGAAATTTTTAAAAGCATATATGTGTTTTATAGAGCATGTTGTGTGGCATGCATATAACATTTCACAATGTTACTTGTTTCTTGGCAGGCATGTTGATGAGGTTTCCATGCATTTTTATTAATATGGCCAGAGGGAACATTGAACTTGATTCAGCAATATCACTGTTTGGTGATCACAAACACCTGCTCATGTTTTAAATGTAGTTTTCATACCTTCTGACCTTATGTATTTTCTATTAGCATTGCAAAGTATGGCTGATGGTGGCAGCAGAGAGTGGCACCCTAATGTGTGATACTGCACATTACTACTGGTTATGTATACAATTGTAATTACAGGACTGCAATCACATGGCGTTTGGTCTCCCATCGTTTGCATAGCAACAGTACAGCTAGATTTGCAGGTAAGAAGTATGGTACAGCTAGAGCTAGAAACGTCCCTGGTAGTAGTGAATCTCCTGATAGCATCCCTGCGTAACAATTATTATTCATAATTTGGACACACAAATGAAATATTGTCAAAATGGTAATGGTTGTAGATTACATTTAATGTAGATTGATGAATTGATGAAGGGAATGAATATCTTTTCACACGGTGACAACTATATGAATTAGATTTTAGCTCCACCATACCTATGAATGAGCAGCAGCTAAATCTACATTGCTGTAGATCCTGCCAAGCATGTCCATGCTTGGCAGATCATCGATCTTTTGAAGTCAAGAAAATAGTTCACCAAACCACTGTAAAAAGATTTATTAATTCTTATTGATTCAAGAGTTTGTTATTAACAGTTTTTCCAGTTGGGACCTTTCTCATTCATTGCTTTATTCACACAATTGACGCGTTTCCGCTCTCACAGGAGCCATCATCAGAATAATCGTTACACCAACCACCGTCCCTTTAAACACATTGCACTTATAAAACCTTTTTAAAAATATTAAAAGAAACATGACTAGACAGACTTACACCCCGTGAACCATCATGTGCGCCATAAAGCCGATGTACTGGAAGCCCTTCAGGTCAATGCCAGCATATAAAGACAATACCCCATCACCACCTGCTAACATAACAAGTCATAAGTACACAATCGCCCTCCATTTCCAAGCCTTTCAATCTTTCTTGCATATGTCCATATGCTAATATACGATTCCATGTTCTTCACACTCGTAGATAAAAGACAAAATGGGTCGACCCATTTTGAGAAGTTTGAACTTGAACACATAATGGCCAAGTACAAGAATTTCATTACCTTATGGGTAAAGTACATTGATGATATGTTGTTTATTTGGAGGGGAAATGGCGAGTAAGCAGCAGAATTTGAGATCAATAATTTAAACACCACGTTCAAACTCACAGCAACAATACATGAATCCATTGTCTATTTTCTGGATCTAAGGATCTTTAAAAAAGATATAGGGTTAGGAAGTACTTTTTTCTGTAAACCCACTGACAAAATCACTCTATTGCATAAACATAACTGTCATTCTAACTCCCAAAAAAAGTATTCCAATCTCGCAATTTACATGGGTTTATAGCAACAATACTGAACCAAAGGCAAGGAATACCCAATTACAAGAGATGGTGGAGCATTTTGTAGAAAGGGGATATCCTGAGAAGGAGTTAATGAAAGCTATTGAGAAGGTTGATCAACGTTTGTCAGGTCAAATTGCCGAAAGAATGAAGTGCCAAGATACAATTCATTTTCATTCTAATTTTATCCGATGGAAGTAAAAAATAATTAAGGTTATTCAATAAAAGTTTTTTCAGGGTTATTCAATAAAAGTTCTTATCATTTAAAATGGTGCTAATTTTGCCCCCAAATGGGGCGAAATTAGCACCATTTTAAACGTTAAGAACTTTTATTGAATAACCCTGCTTATCATTTAAAATGGTGCTAATTTTGCCGCAACCAATCAGATGTTAGCTTTCAAATGTTAAATAAGATCTGATTGGTTGGGGCAAAATTAGCACCATTTTAAACGATAAGAACTTTTATTGAATAACCCTGAATGTCTAAAAACTTTGGCACATAATACAAGATGACGGACAGCTATCATTCGAAAAAGAACCAGATCCAGGGGAAGGTTTTGTGCGTCCCCAAACAGGAAAGAGAATTAAAATCTGGAGAAGGTTTATATGCACGAGTAAAAATATACACATTATGTGCCCCTGCAGCCTGGTCTATGTGGGCATGACAACGATGACCTTCAAAGAACGGATGGCCAATCATAGGTCATCCATAGAAAGTGCCTCGGATAGTAGAATTAAGGGGGAGATCACCAGCAAATATGCTGACATTGCAGTTGCAAAGCATTTCAATGCACTTAATTATCCACTATTGGGTTTAAAATGTATGGTCTTTGATGGTCTGAGAGATGCTGGGGGTATTGTAGACAAATAAAGGGTCCTTTTGAGGTTAGAAGCTAAATGGATCTTTTAATTGCAGACCCTGGCCACAAAATGCCTAACTGAGCAATAGGCATTACAGTGTTTCTCATAATAAATGAGATCTTGGATGGATTAATAGGATTTAATGGGTTCTCACTAAATGGCTTTAATCCCCCTCTTTATACAAGACAATATCTTGCTAGCTCTAGTCTTTGCTGTCTGGCATTGTTTGATACAGCTAATCTGTCAGTTAATTGTTCTGGTCTATGTGTTGAATGTTTAAAGCAGCCTCTATCCAACATACATGATCCCTAGAAATCTGCATCATGTAATTCAATGTGGCTTTCTGGCACTTGATCTGTTTTTTCCACCAATTTAAACACACTGGGAAATGGTAATGCAGTTGGTCTCCACTGTTCTGCAAGGGCAGATACAGCTTACATACAATCTTATGAGTTATAGAGGAGGAGTATAGGGGAAATAGTTGACCATTCTCTAGAGACAATGTCATTATATTGAAATGGATGGATCCTCAGGGACACACATTTCAAAGTTGGTTAGCTTCAGCAGAACACAATAATGTTGAAATAAAATGTGTTTACTCATTACATTTGGGATCTGTGACAACTGTTATCTAATGGTCCATGTGTGTGCTGTTATGATATATACTCCTTCCTTTATTGCATTTATTGAAATGTTGAAACAATAAAATCCAATTTAAAAAAAAAAAATGTTTAAAGCAGCACTACAGTGTAGGTATATACTGTACCTTGTGATAATTATTAACACAATGGAACTGTCAGAATGATTTGTCTAGTCATTTATCACGTTTTCATAGAATGACTACCTATAAATTACCTATCAACTTGCTTTGCTGCTGTTTTTGTATAAATGGGATTGCAATGACAGAGGAGTCTACAGAAATGTTTATATTTCAGCTGCTAAATTCAGTAAATCTGGCTCAAACTAAAAATGAATTAAAGGGCATCTCGACCCTGCAGGAAACCTTTTCATATAATGTAGGACATCCCTGCCCACCAACAACCGTCATGTCAGATTGTTAAAAAAAAGATTCAGAACGCTACTTACAGCCCCTCTCTCCTAAATGCTTTTAATGCTAGGTGAAGGGCAGCCAGGGAGGGATCAGGAGGGTGGGAGGGAGAGGGGGGGGGGCTCCCCTGCACTTACCACTGTCTTCTCAGAGGACAAGGAGGAGGCAGAAACCTTTTGAACAGGAAGAAACCCCCTACTCTTCAGTTTCCTGGACTTTGGACAAGAACTGCAGGAGAACCATAAGTAGCAGAGGAATAAGGTACGCAGGGCCAGTAGTGAGTTAAATTTTAGTTTGGGGATGTACATGCCCTTTAAATCATAGTATTCTCTGGTTCACAGGGCAAGATTTACCATTAGGCACAGCAGGTACGAACCAAGGAGTGCCTATGGTTACAGTGGCGGCTGCCAATCCCTTTTGGATCCCCCCTCAGTAGTATATCTGTTGTATTCAATTAGATCAACTGGACTTGAAATGTAGTTCTTGAAGACGTTTCGCTAGTCATCCGACTGGCTTTCTCAATTCAGAATGACTTGTACAAGAATCTGTGGCAATTATGTACCCTGGAAAATCCCAATTAGCATATCACAGCCAGGTGTTAAGGGTGTGATTAGATAGTGGCTAAGAGGTGTTATAGGAACGCCCAGAGTAAGGTGTTAAAACAGCATTGTACATGGCAGACAGTTGGTGTCGAACCCCCCCACCTCTATTTAGGCTTGGTTTCTTTATTTTCACATAAATGGCCCACTACTAAGATTTAACAAACTCACTATGTTGCACATCGTCACTAAAATCGGTTGCTAAACCTACATTGTAATTTTAGATTCTTCCTATCACGTTGTATGAGGTGGGATATATGGCACCTCATGTCACGACACCCAGAGACTAGAAGCATACAACTTGTCTTCCGGCATCGCACTTTTGAATCCTCATATGTAACCCCGCCCCCCCGGTACTCTCCTTGTCCTATAATACAAACAAAAAAAGTGTTCACATTTTCAACATCTAATGTGTTTTTACTCTCTCATTGCAAGGTATCACATTAAAGACTTGCAAGAATCATTCTTAATATGCCTAGCTTAGCGAATGACTTTAGCGAATTATCTACTAACGTTTACTCTAGTTCATCAGTTCCATTTGGTATTTGTCAGCAATTAACTTATATTACTGAGCCCTAATGCACCACCTTCAGCTATTTATAGTACGATAGAAACCAGGTACGTCTCCTTATGAGAGTTAGACCATAGTGGGTAAGCAGATACATAGGACGAAACTCCAGATGTTCTAAATAACAATGTTTCCCCCCTGTCTTTAGATTATTATCTTTTTTCTTCTTGCCTGAAGGCGATCAAAAATGGGAAACTGAAAAGACTATGACAAGCGATCCATTATGGAGCAGGGGTGTACAAAGCCTGAGACATTAGCTTATGAACACAGATGTTTGTTCTTAGAGACACTGGCCTGTATGCTCCCATCAGTGCAATGTGAGTGCAGGTTCAGGGCTCCAAAGTTCCGTTGTCAGATTGTGGTTAGTCAGATGTCACTATTAGCTAAATGCAAGGTCAGTTAATACTAATTAGGACCTTGTAAATGTGATATGGCGGTGGCACCTTCCTTATTGAAAAGTCTAATAATAAAGTTCAAGGGGTGTTCATTTAATGAGGATCTGAACTGCTATATTTTAACCTACAAAATATTATTAGTTGCCTAAAAATATATAGTTATTGTGGTCTGTTCCACCACTCATAGTTCCCAGCCCTCTGCTTCTAGTAACATCTCCTGTGACCTTATTGTACCTCGAAACTGTCATAGATTTAGATTTTAAGACTAATTCGCTCCCGGTCAATATTTACTAAGGGCTACACCACCACTAGAGCGCGGAAACGATGCTAGGCTAACACAATATAGGTGGCCACACTGTGTCACTGCAGTCCATTTCTGAGCACATCAATCTCCATTTTTTTGTGAATCACATGCACTCAAAATGCTAACAAAATGCTAACAAATTATTAACAGAATTGCACACAAACATGATAACACATCATTGCATTTGTGCATTTCGCAAGCGTTACCATGTGTTTTTAGTTAGTCGCAGCCCTAATCTCTTTTTTGGAGATGCCCTGGCTCTTTGATTGAAATTCCAGTATCCAATAGCATCACTGCTTCTAGAAATCTGCTTCTAGCTCCGTCCCCAATGTAGTCTATGGATAGGGGTGTATATTAAAGGCTATGAGGATATCATATTACAGAATTGATACATATTAATTACAGGATGGAGTAGACGGATATCATATTACAGGGCATGCAGACATCCCACCATGGCAAATGTGCATTCCCCTGGGACCCCTCCCCCGGCAGCCTCTTGTTTCCCAATGCAGGAGATTGATATCATTTTAGAGGGCACAAGGATCGATATAATATTACAGGGCATGTGAACCAATTTGAATTTTCACCCTAAAAAGCATTACACTTTGTCGACTACTTACTATGTATGTCCAAATGTGTCAGGGTTTCATGTTTTAGTGTCAATATGACATTGGCATGAAGTAATAGTTTTGCACCAAAAACACAATTTCTTACTCACTGTATCATTTAATACAGTTCAATGTTTGGGATTCAATTTTTGTGATGTCACTATGACATCAGCATGATGTCATAGAATTTCACCATTTTGAATTATTTTGGCACTAAAAAACATTGCACTTTGTGTGATTTACTTTTAACTCTATATCATTTAATAGTATTCAAATGTTGTAAGGGATCAATTGATCACAAAGTGATGTTACTATGACAGGGATACTACAGGGTAAATCAAAGTTCTGTCCATTTTAAAGGCTGTACATTAAATTACACACTATGTGATTATTTTTTTAAGCCATTGGCACAGTTTACCTTTCCCACTTCACTTGCTGACCCTCCCTTCTCCCCTGTAATCTCATTTAATCCACATCTCCTGTGAGACTTGCTGGAGGTCCATAACATTCACTCAGATAGTCAGGACTGCCCTGCTAGACGTATAATACACTTAAAGTAAAATGTGGACCGAAACAGGGACTGGATTAACAGAGTGGCACTTTCTATGTATATAATGCAATGATGTTTAAAGGGCTAAAGCTAGGTACACACACGCACAGATTTGAAAGATGACAGACAGGATCTGCAAGATCCTGTCTGCCATCTTTCAAAGATCTGCATAACCCCAGTCCCGAGCGTTCTCCCTATGAACTTCATAAGGAGAACGCTCGGGACTGTGTGTTTTCCATAGGCCGAGCTAGACTCCTCTATATTGAGTCTAGCGCGGCCGATGGAAATTTTCGGCCTTTCCCGAACGAGCGTACGGCCGACCCATCGTTCGGCGGCTGCTCGCTCGTTCGGGAAACGAGTGCACACACATAACGATAAGCCCCGTACCGTCGGATCCGACGGTATCGGGGCTTTATCCTTACTGTGTGTACCCAGTTTAACACTGTGGCAATGAATGTTTGGGACATTGAACAGGTCATCTATCAATGTGTGATGACATACAGTATTTGGTTAATCTTCTGAAATGTTACTGTGAACTTCTTGCACAATTCAAATACGTAGTGTTTTTTTTCTTTCAAGGTATTGCAAACCTCCCAAGGTGAAGTATATTAACTTCCCCTTTACTTTAAAGTGTGTCACATTAACTCCCTCTTTAACAATGAGGTTCAACTCTCCACATGAGATTATTTTTTTAGGTAAATACCCAAATATATATGCCCCAAAATTTGGGCATTTTGCAATATCCCTTTTAGTGACTATGTTGCAAAACAATAACCCATCCATTTAAAAGCACTCTGTCTATCCAGTCCATGTTCCAGTCAAGGTTTTACTTTAAGTGTAATGTAGCTAGCAGGGCAGTCCTGACTAACTGACGGAATAAGATTACCTCCAGCAAGCAGGGCCAGATTTCCCACTAGGCCACACAGACCATGGCCTAGGGTGGCTGAGTTGCCAGGGGCGGCATAAAAACGTTCAGGCATCATCAGATCAGCAGTCAGCACTCATTTAAAAAAAACAAACGTTGTGTGTGCTTGGAGCACTCGGGGGCCACCATTCAAATCCCGGTCTTACTATAGTATTTGTGAATGGATTAAGAGACATCCATTCACAAAAGATTTTTTTCTAAGTCTTTGCTAGTTAAGACTTGGAGAGAATTAAAGGCATAGATCAATATATGTGATCAGTTCGATCACCTAAGTATTGATCTTTGCCATGGAACGAAAAAGACAACCTGTGGGAGAAGACAGAAGGAAGGAAAGGGGAAAAAAGTACAAGTTAACTGGCCTAGGGAGAAAAAGTATAAATCTGGCCCTGCCAGCAAGTCTCACTGGAGACTCTTTTCAGGTTTGGTTTCTTTATATGATGTAGATGGACTTTCACACACAGCGTTTCGCAGTGTGCCCCTAATTACTAGTGTCCAAATGTGTCAGTATAAGTATGCATAATAGATTCATTTTAACCTTTCAAAAGCAATGCACGTTGACAATGTCATCTACTCTCTAATTAAATAATGACCAAATGCGGCAGGTTCATCAGCATGATCAGCATTGGGAGCAGTCTCTGTGTTTGCTAATGACACTAAACTATGCAAGCTATGGAAATTTCCACTGATGTGTACATTGCTGCAAGCAGACCTAGATAGATTATCAAAATGGGCAGCAGAAGCAGATGAGATTCATGTATATAAATGTAAGGTGATGCATTTGGGGTTTATAAATCTGCCTATACTGTAATGGCTCTGTGTTAAGGGAATCTTAATTGGAAAAAGATTTGGGTTTCTGTAGATAACAGACTTAGCTGTAGCAAGTAAGCCAGGCGCCATGGCTAGAGCTTCCAAGATATTGTCTTGTATAAAGAGGGGAATAGATTCAAAAGAGAAATATATTATCTCCCTCTTTACAATGCACTGGTAAGGCCTCATTTGGAATATGCAGTGCAGTTTTGGAATCCCAATACAAAAGGGACATCTTGGAATTGGAAGCAGTTCAGAAGAAGGCAACTAAAATAATAAAGGGAATGGAGGGGCTTCACTATGCAGGCGGATTAGACTTAAGGCTGTTACATTAAAGAAGCAACGTTTGTGTGGGGATATGATCACTTTATATAAAGATATTAATGGGCAATGCAGTAAATTCTCTAGTGCATTGTTACTAATCAGTTATATCAGAGGACTCGTGGACATCCTTTAAGATTGGAAGAAAAGAAGTTTCATCTTCAGGTTAGGAAAGGTTCTTTACAGTGAGAACGGTGACACTGTGGAACTGTCTTCCAGCAGATGTGGTATGGCAAGTTATTGAATAGCTTTAAAAGTGGGCTAGATAAGTTATAAAACCAAAAAATACGGTACTGAGAATTTCAGTATTAATACATTACTGCAGTTCTAGTAAATACTTTCTGATTGCTATTTGGTGTCAGGAGGATTTGTTTCCCCCTCTTAGCTGTTTTTTTTTTTTTTTTACCTCCCTGTGGATCAACTGTTAGGTAGAGTTAAAAGGATGTGTAAAGGTTGGACTTGATGGGCGTATGTCTTTATTCAACCTCAATAACTATGTTACTATGTTTCATTATACTTTTGCACCAATTTTAATGTTGACTTTACCAAGCATTGCTCTTTGTGCAACATTTTACTCTATGTTATTTAATAGTATAAAAATTTGCAGGTTTTATTTGCTCCTGACTTCTACCATTATATCATTAAATGGTGTCTAATTATGTCAGGGATCAATTTTCAGTGATGTCACCGTGACATCATAATTTTGCAGATTTGAATTTGAAAGCATTGCACATTGACAATGTCATCATACTGATATAGTGGCCTTGAAATGTTGCATCACATCATGTGAGCATCACTTATATTGCATATAAAGCCTTGTAAAATGTACCAAATAAATCAAGTTTTATTGTGATTAAAGATTCCTGTGAGTTTGTCATTTGCTATATACAGTTGTATCTTCAGGACAAGCACCAGCAAGTACTGTATGCATTTTCATGGAGTACAGTCAACTTGGTAACTATATAATATTATATATTATATATACATACGCAAACAGAATATTTAAAATTAGAGGGAACATTGGGTGTTTTCTAACATTTTTCTCACAATAACTAGAGACTTGAATAGGCGTACATTAGCACCAGCAAAGGACCATGGGAAATGGGTAGAAAGGAAGCATCAATAATTAGAATGATTTTATAGCTTTCCTAAATGAAAACATATATCAGATAAGGTAATAATTACATTGGGAAACACGAGAAATGAATGAGATGTTCAAAACTGTTGAGTTTCATTTTGTTTTCAAATTTTTCAAAAATTTGAATTCGAAAAAACAAACCCATAGAATTCTATGAGAAAAAGAAATCAAAAGTTTTCTATCCATTTTAAGGACAAATAGTAATGGTGGTTAGTGTAAATGACAAAGAGACCTGGGGAATGGTTTGGGGACCCCGTAAATTATGGCATCGGTGTTTTTCTAGCTTCTGTATTCTATTTTCGAGAGTTACCAAATTCGAGCACTAATTTCGAGGGTTACTGATATCTTTCCTTCAAACCCATGTCAACTCGCTTGCCAACTCCTGTCGGCTCAAACTCAAAAATCTCTCGCATCCGTCCTTCCTCTCGCATGATGCTACCAAAATCCTAGTCCATGCCCTATCATATTCCCGGCTTGAATACTGCAACACTCCTGTGTGGTTTACCAACAACCGCCTGGCACCGCTTTAATCCATCCTAAACTCTGTTTCCTGGCTCATTCATTTCTTTTTTTTTCACTTTTCTAATGCCTCTCCTCTCTGTACACTGGCTGCCTATCAGGCAAAGGATCCAGTTCAATCCCAGTCCTATAAAGCACGATCCAATACGCCCCAACATACATCCCAGAGCTGCAGACACCACCCAGGCGCAACCTCCGTTCTGCTAACAATATCCTCCTCTCATCGACCCTTGTCACCTTATCCCACACCTGCATTCAGGACTTTGCTTGTGCTGCCCATCTGCTCTGGAAATCCTCCATCTGTCCATCATTCACTGTCCTTCAGTATCTTTAAAAGTAACTTTAAAATTCACCTCTTCAGAGGCAAGCATATAACTGGGCCCGCTATCAAACTCCACTGCCAATCTAATTCACGTCACCTTATGTCTCACCGCTATTTCCTTGAGACTGCAAGCTCTTTGGGCAGGGTCCTCTTTCCTATTGTATCACGGTATTGTTTAAAATAACTCATCATGCTCTGCTTATAATGTATGCTTTACCTTTGGTGTCATATGTATGACTTTTTATAATCTATTCTCTTACACACTTAAAGCATCACTAAAGATGTTCCGTTATAAATAATTCCATAATAATAATAAATTTTCAAACAAATCTTGTGCCAAAAGCAGCAGGTCCAAATGAATATTCAGATTATCACAATGTGCTGTGTTTAAATTACCATAATTTTAAGCCTAAATTAGTCAGCAAATGCTGCACTATATCTGTGATACTGGGACCTTTGAGTGCACCCATCAAATTTAGGTGTAGAGGTTCTTTTTGCTTAATTTTTGGCGCTTTATAAATCCATAATAATAATAATTTGTAAGCTGGCACTGTGGACAGCTGGATGTGTTGGAGGTAATCACTATGGCATACTCCCCACAGATATGGGGAATAGAACAATGACTGCATTCTAATTACTTAAATCTATTTTAATGCGTTACAGTATGTTTTTTTAAAATTAAAAAACACAAACAGGTGTTATAGCTAAGAAGCAAATGGGGAGATTGAATCCTTCATCATCATATCTTATTTCTAACTGTTAGATCATTATACCACTGGGGCAATACAGGATCTCAAGAATGAATCAAAGGTAACATTAGAAGGTCCAACTGTAATCTTTTCTGTTTGTGAGCAGCACCTAACAACTGACATGGAGTTTGGGTTTGAATTAGTGGATTTGGATGTGATTTATTAAAATGTTGTGGACTGGATTGAGGAAAGAATTTTTACCCATTGAAGACCACATCCTTTAAGATTAGAAGAAAAGAAGTTTCATCTTCAGGTGAGAAAGTGAAACCCTGGAACTGTCTTCCAGCAGATGTGGTAATAGAAAGTTCATTGAATGCTTTAAAAGTGGGCTGGATATGTTTGTAAAACTAAATAATATTCAGAATTACTGGTATTAATACATAAATGTAGCTCTGGTTGATCCAGGGTAATTTCCGATTGCCGAGTCCAGGGATAATTTCCGATTGCCGAGTCGCTCCTTTTAGCTATTCTTTTTTTTTGCCTTCCTCTGAATCAACATTAATCAAAGGTTTAAAGAGGGGATATAAAGGTTGTACTAGATGGACGTATGTCTTTATTCACCATTATTCACTATGTTACTATCTATGATACTGTGTATTGTCTGTTAGTATGGCTTTGTTAAAAGTATTTCTTGGAGCAGCATCCAAGCATAATTAGTTAATGTCAGTTATAATGCTTAGCACCAAAATACCAACTTTGCTTTACAAACTAGTACAGGTAATTAATACCACGTGGTGAACCTGAAGACCGGACCACCTCCCCCCGATATGCATTCCAAATGGGACCAGCACAGCAATCCAATGTCTGCCAGTTCTCACATATTAGTGCAAGTAGCGTAATCACAAGGCCCCCATCCCTGCTCTGTTTGGTTGGGGGCCCTTCCGATGATGGATTATTTTTTACAGTTGGTACACCTTGTGTTGTGAGGGATAAGTTGGAACAGCACCCATGGTGGCAGGCTCACAGGGCCCCCACCTTCCCCTGACAAGTCTGGGCCCAGGACATGATGGTAACCCTTGGTAGGTCTAACAGCCTCAGGCAATAAGTTCATAATTAGGCAAAAGATCCCTAAAAACAAACTATTTAATTGATATTATTAAATCCATTAAATCTGCAATAAAAAGTCTTAAAAACAGGGATTGAGTAGATTAGGCTTTATTTTATTTTCTCTACTGGCCATTGGCTGACACAATAATATTTCTAGACTTTTGGTTTTAAAAGACCTGCATTCAGCTACTTTACCTATGTTCTTAAGGGAAAGCCAACCAAACCACCCTAGTATGACGTCTATGGAAAAGATGGTTCGCACATTACTCCTGTTCATGTTCACTTCAAACTATAAGTTTTACTTCTTGGTCCCTTTCCAAAATAAACTAAGAAGGCAATGTGATTGTTAGTATATACGTGTATTCTCTGGCAATAACACACTCTTTTTTCCTATGGTATTATCACGGTAGATGAAGGCTGTGTTCCTATTTTGAAGTCATAACATTTACTGAATGTACCGATGCCTTTCGATGTAGCCAGTGAAAATAATTCCTTAGCTAAGAAATCCTGACAATGTACCTTAACAAGAAAACATTAGAACTGCTGGTTTGATGCTCTTTGTGTCATGTAAAAAACAGATGGGCATATCTGAGGCATGGGAGAATACCAAGCAGTTTCCTATGGTTTTCAACTGCTTGTATTCTAATTTGTGAAATGTTTTGTATCCATGTTCTTCCATGGGAACGGGCCAATTGAGCCTGGAGGACATCCAGTGGAAATTTGACAGGCATCACAACGCACACATTCTTCACATGTTTGTTTAACATTAGATGTTTTCCTCAAACAACATTTTTCCACAGAGGAAAAAGGACCACAGTGAGCCAAAACATTACATGAGTCTACCAGGTATATACGATGGACTTATTCATGGAGGGTCAGCAAGAAGAGAGACACTTCAGGGTAATTTACATAGAGATGCAGCTGCTCTGCTGTGCTCTCCAAAGAGGTTAAAGTCCTGACCGATTTACGATCAGTTACCACGATTTTAACCGCCAGTTAGCGGTTTAATACTGTATCAGAAGAGAACACAAGCCTATTTACCAAATCTCTTATGGCAGATTTTATATCTTTATCTTAATGTAGCTGTACATTAAATGGCTTTTCTGGTATTTAAATCCTTAAACCATTTCTATGTTGCTGTTAAAATGTTTTTCACTGCATTAGAAGTCCCATTCCCCCCCTATGATGCTATTCCATGCATCTACCACCCTTTTCAAGTTACTGTTAAATACATTCCTCAATTACGGCCTCCTTCATGTAAGCTTAGTCCCTTATTCATCTTAAATAAATATAGGTGATGTTAATCCTACTTCAAGTTTTATTTTGAGCTTAAGTTCACCATTTACTCATTTACTATTACTGTGCCTTAAATAAAATTTCATACAATGTAGGGGACCCCCCAACCCTAAACACTAGCTTGAAAACTTTAAGATCATCAACAAAATGTACTTACTGCTTTGTTCCCTTTGTCTGACCGGCAGCTGTATAAGTTATTGGCTGACACTCTGCCAATCTCAGATGCTGCTCTTCTCCGTTCCTGGAAGTAAGAAAGCGCTGTGACCGAAGGAGCGAAGGTAGGTAAGTACATTTCTCGGCAGATTCTAAAGTTTTCAATTTAGCTTTTAGGGTTGAGGATCCTCTACATTTTGAAGTTTGGGACTTGGGAGTGGAGATACTCTTTAAGCTACTCTTTGTAGCATGTTTACGATGTTTTTTTGTTATCATTGTATGCTGTATTATATATATATATATATATATATATATATATATATATATATATATTTCATATAGAGACTGGGGGTTCTACTGGGCAGTGTAGGTCTGGACCTGTATTTATCAATAATTGTATGATATGTTTTATTTATAGGAGTGTCCAACACTTGGCGTTTTCCTTGGATATGCCGATTGTTAATCTCTGGTTTCTCTGTATATGCAGTTTATTTCCTTGATGGTTTTGGACCTAAATTTGTTCCTGCTTATACCACACTTTGTGGGTTTTTTCTCTTCTACCAAAAGCAATGTCTTATTTGATATGTAGGTATGTGTGTGTACCTGTGTCAGGTTGGGGATTAAAAATCAAACTTTTTTGATGATTGGTCAAAATTAGTTTTTTTTAATTTTAGTTACCCTTTAAATATGGCTACCACAGTTATGGAGGGGTAGGTCAGTAGGTGTGTGTACCTGTGTCAGTGTGGTGTTGAAAAATGAACTTTTTGATTATTGGTCAAAGTTTGTTTTTTGAACTATAGCTATGTTATATAAGCATGCTGTCATGAAAATTGAAGGGTAGGTCAGTATATGTGTATACCTGGGTCTTGTTGAGGGTTAAAAAAACACAAACTTTGTTGATGATTAGTCAAATTTTTTTTAAATATAGTTATATTAAATTGGCTGCCATGGAAATGGAAGGGTCGGTCAGTAGGTATGTGTACCTGGGTTGGAAATTAAAAAAACATTTGTTTTGGTGTGATGCTCGGTCATGGGTTGGGCCTCATCCTCGCAGCCTGACGGTGGCTTGCACCTTTAGAGATTCAATAGTGTTGGGTGTACTGGAATAGTTTCTCTGCTAGATGTCTATATCCAGCACCAGTTTTCTGGTAGCACTAGTATTGTAGCCGCAGCCTCACTAAATTATAACAACAATAATTAATTTGGCTTGAAGAGCCAAATTACTGTCTTTTCTTCTATTCTTCTTCTTCCGTTTTATTCTTACGCTTTTTGGACTTGGTTGGAAGTTAAACACAACCATTTTTGATTATGTTTTGAAATCAGTTTTTTTTTCTTAGTTACCCTTTAAGTATGGCTGTGACGTAATGGAGAGGTAGGTATGTGTGTGTGTACCAGTGGTCAGGTTGGGGGTTAAAAAAAATGAACTTTTTTGATGATTGGTCAAAATGTAGTTACCCTTTATGGGTATGGCTGCCATGGAAATGGAAGGGTAGGTCATAGGGTGTGTGTACCCATGTGAGGGTGGGTATGTCTTTTTTGTGTTTACAACCATAAAACTAACTTTTATTGAGGATATATCAGTTAGTTTTTTTTACTTTATTTCCCTTTATTATGGCTGCTACAGGCATGTAAGGGTAGATCTCTAGGTGTGTTTACCGTGTGAGGTTAGGCATATGTGTTTTTTGCATGTATGACCATATAACTAACTTTTATTGATGATTGATCAAATAAGTTTTTTGACTATAGTTACCCTTTAAGTATGGCTTCCATGGGAATGGAAAGGTAGGTCAGTAGGTGGGTTTACCTGTGTCTGTGTGAGGGGTTGGAGGTATCAGGGTTGTGTTTATGACCATGAAACAAACTGTTTTGATCTCATGACCCTTAAACCTCGAAATATCCCATTTCAGGATGTTTACCATTAAGTCTTTGGGAAAAAATGCCCCGTAATTCCCAATAACGATGTAACGCTTCTGCAGATTGCTTAGCTACCTAAAAGCACACTTCTCCTATATGCCCCGCACATCTGGACCAAATTTCATCTCTCTAGCTCAAAAACTGTGGGAGGATATACAGTCCAAAAAAGCACAAGAATAAAACGGAAGAGAAGAAATAGAAAGAACAGAAATTTGGCTCTTCAAGCCAAATAATTATTGTTTTTATAATTTAGTGACGGCTGGGCTACCAAATCCTAGTGCTACCAGAAACTGGTGCTGGACTGTAGACATCTATAGAAGATATGGGAGCACACTATGGTGAATCCAAGAATATTTATTCAAACAACAGATACAACATTTGGGACGCCCTGTCCCTTCCTCAGATAACCAGTGTGACAAATCATCAAACATTTAAACCCACAGACTCCACCTACTATCATGTGTTAACAGTGAATGGCAGGCCTGGGCCAGGTCTAGAAAGTATATAATAGTATATAGTATACAAAATAGTATATAGTGCAATCCTGCAAAGTGCAAATGCTATACATACATGATGCTGTGAAAATATATAAATAAATATAAATATTATACTAATACATCATGTAATATTCCTAAACAGTGTAAATACTATAAAAAGTGTATAACCGATAATATCATAGTACAGTTTCGGTACACTCGAATGTATGGATCGGTTTCGGTAACTCCTCGAATGTATCATTCGCTAACCCTCGAAAGTATCGTTCGTTTTCAGTAACCCTCGAATTTATGGTTCTATTTCCGCTAGCCCCCGAAAGCATTGTTCGTAACCCTTGAATTGGCCAGAACCCTCGGTTTGGTGATAGTGACATGCTACCCAGACGATTTCCTAGGTGCCACAGCCATTTACAATGTTACCATTGTTAGTTTAGCTAATCATTCGGACTTTATAAATTATCACTCCCCCCATTGACCTTAATAGGTCCGATTCGAACTTTGAACTTTTACTAAAGTTTGGCCATCTCTAGTTACTTTGGATCATTTTGTTGGTTGTTGCGTAGCAAAACAGTCCATGTTGACTGCTCTCTCTTTACAACCATAAACGATTTTTATGAGCTTTTTTTTATCTAAAAGCAGATTTCATCATAGTAAAGGTGGCCCTACACACGAGCGATAATAGGTTAATCCTGTTGTTCTCGTGTGTAGGGGATATTGCCAACCGATCGGAGTCGGCACTCCATCACTCGGAAAAGCGGAAATTTCCGCCGTTTTGCATCGACTCCCTTTACTTTAATAGAGGGAGCCAATACCGATCGTGCGGTGTATGGACGCACGGCCGACCAATATCGGTCAGTTCCATGTGTGCAGGTTCCCATCGTAATGTGCCGACACATACCAATGTAATCTGTCGGCAAATTGCAATAGGAATCACATGCGTATGGTCACCTTAAAGGGCATGTCCACCCCTTTTTTGATATATAATGTCTCCCCCCCCCCCCAGACCCAACTGCAGTAATAGATTTTCCAGAAACTCCCCCCGATCATTACTTACCTTACCTCTTTCCTCAGGCGTACTGTCCCAGCCCTCTGCTTGCATGAAACTGACTGAGAGGCAGCCAATCACAGACGTGGCTGCTGGCTGCACAGCACGCCAGGGGAGAGAGGTAAGGTAAGTAGAGTTCGGAGGAGTTTCTGGAAATCTATATAGCGGTTGGGGCTGGGGGAGGAAGACCTATTATACAAAGGGGTTTGTAGCTAAGGGGGGAAGGAGGGGGAGAAGGGCTGCTCTGAGCAAGCTAAAAACCTCTGAGGGACGTTTCAAAGGCGGAAACAATTTCGCTCCCTGCAGTGCTCCTGGTGGCCAGTTTTCTGGACTTTGGAGGGACATTAATGGAGAACCATTTGGAGCTGGGATGTAAGCTAAGGATTTTTAGCACTACACAGTAGGGCCAGTAGTGGGTGAATTATATTTTTTTGGGTGGACATGCCCTTAAGTTGAGAACTATCAATGTAGATAAGTTGTGAATGTTGGTTTTATATTTTTGAGGTCACTATTTCCATAAGATGTTATAATGACTAAATCGACAAGGGTTTAATGTCACCGTTAGATCTCAAACTCCTGTCTAATAATGTAGGGGTTACTGATCACCGTTAGATCTCAAACTCCTGTGTGGTAATGTAGAGGTTAATAGGTAATTTATAATCAATCCTATCTACGTATTGGTCTGTGTCTATTTGAGTTGTTTTTTAAAATCTCCCTATTCAGGTTAAATTATCGTGTTGGCACTATGCAATAAAATGTGGGTTTTGGGTTGCGTTTTGGGCACCGGGCCTCTTAAAGGTTCACCATCACTTGCCTAGCTATATTGGTTGGCTAGAACTTTCTCTAGCAATTTGTAATCAACTTTAGAAGCGAGATCTGACCCTAGAATATTAATTGCTTCCAACATATGTGGAGCCTCTACACAACATCTTCATGGCCAAGATGACAAAATGCTGGTCTCCAAACCAACATTCACCATGAAACCATGCAAACAGCCTGCTGGGTCTGGCATCACCCCCTTAATGATCCTGAAACACCATCTGTTTGTGCCTGAATTGCCAAAGACCAGTCCCTGGGACACATCTTCTCATTATGGGCCCTATTTATAAAAAATCGTTATCGTTATCGTAAAATACCGATCGTTATCGTAAAATAACGACCGGGGTTTTACCGATAACGACCGTTATTACCGATACGGTCGTTTTTACCGCTAACGACCGTTATTTACCGATAACGACCGTTATTTATCGGTAATAACGGTCGTTATCGGTAAATAACGGTCGTTATCGGTAAAAACCCGGTCGTTATTTTACGATAACGATCGGTATTTTACGATAACGATAACGATTTTTTTAATAGGGCCCTATGTCCTATCTTTACCATATTAAAGCAGGGTACATTGTAACAATCTTTAAAGATGTCAGATGGAATCTGTACACAGTCCCTAATGTTCTTTCTATATAAGTACGGCAGATTGTTTGGAACTGCCCAAACCTCAGGTCTAGAAATAAACTGCTTGTTATTTCCACAACAAGTGGCCTTCCAGCAGTTTCAGTGGCAAATAAATCCTCAGGAGGTAAAGCACTGCGTCTTCAACTTTCAAGGTAGTTTTTCTGTATGAGGTCTGAATGAATGGGCTGAATGGCAGGTAGAGATGGGATCTGGGTCCGACTCGGACCCGACTCGGAACACCTCGAAAATAGCCTCGAACATTTAATAATCCTCGAAATGTAGTCTCCGATCGTATTTTGGATGGTTATCGAACGTTCAAGGCTATTTTCAAAAGTACCTCAAACATTCAGATTTTCTGGGAATCCGAAACGGAACAAACTGGTGAGTTTCGGCCATTTCTTATGGCAGATATTTTTTCCCCTGAAAGCATAGGTTATGTTTGTGCTGAGCCCCTTTTAACAGATATTACATTTTTATCTTTCTAAATGAGTTTGTTATTGTCTTGTCTGATGAAACCTCGTTTGCTTCCCCCATTGATTCGATAGACCATCCCTTTAAGTATGCTGCCAGGCAAATGGAAGGGTAGGTCAGTAGGTGTGTGTACCTGGGTCGGTTGGGATTAAAAAAACAACTTTGTTGATGACTAGTCAAATAGTTTTTTTGCTATAGTTACTGTCACAGGACGCCCTGTGTGAGGTTGGGGAAATAAGGCAAACCAGGCCACACAAGCTCTTTTACAATTGAAGGAGCTTTATTATAATGCACCAGTACCAAGCCCAACCATATCTTTACTAAGCACTGTCCTTGGGATTAGAGATGGTCGGTTCGCGGATCCGAACCCGGATCCGCCGCGGAATTATCCCGTTCGCAACGGCGTTTTTCCGGATTTTCCGCCTTCCGGACTTCCGAACCGCGGATTTCTCGTATTTTCGAAAATTTCCGAAATTACGAGATTTTTCGTATTTTCGAGAATTTTCGAAAATACGTATTTTCGAAAATACGAGGATGCCTATTATTTTCGTAAATACGTTTTCAAAAATTTTCAAAATACAGAAATCATGTAATTTCGAGTATGTTTTTCATTTTAACGGGTCCGCTCGCGGATTTTCGAATTTTCCCCGAAAATTTGCGGATCCTCGAGCGGACCGGATTTTGCAAAGTTCGGACATCTCTACTTGGGATGCAGTTCCTGGGATCTCTGGGCTCCACTCTCTAGGTTCCACTGGCTTGGCTCCAAACTGCTTAGCTCTGCAGGCTTTTCCTGGTCTGATTCAGCCTTCCTGGCTCCTGGGTCCTTGCTCTCAAGCTAAGGGGCATGGTATGGTTTACAGCTCTGAGCTGCTAGGCACTGCCTAAGCATGTGTCCTAGCTCTGTTCTCCTTGCTTAGCTTTTCCTTCTGCCAAGCCCTATCTGCTTCCTCCTGCTTTTATCCTCCTGTAACCCTTGCTCTCATTGTTAAGGGTCAGGATAGAGTTAATCAGCTCTCAGCTACAGGATCTGCCTCAGCATGTATCCTAGCTCTTCCTTTGTCTATGTGCTTCCCCCCATGTGGACTAAAGCTGCTCTTTTTATTCCCACATTTCCTTTGAAGTTCAAATTACCAACCTTCAACCAGCAGCCAATCATCAAACTTGTTGAGCAGCAGACTAATCAGCAATTACACAACTCAATCCTACAGGCCAGACGTGTTGGCACCAGAATAATTAATTTACAAAAGGCTATCCCAGGAGTTTTACCCCATTGAGCCATCTTGTGGACAAAGGACTAACTGCATATTCCCAACAGTGTGCTTGATACAGTTTATATATATTTCTTACATTTTATATATACATTATTAACACAAGATATAATACTGGAAGAGGTGGTACCTGGATGAAACATGTTATTTATTTATTAATGACTGGGAACCACATTTTCCCTTACATAGCATCAACTAACTCATGTTATTACAGACCCCTGGTGTTCCGTCACAGTTACCCTTTAAATATGGCTGCAACAGTAATGAAAGCGGTAGATCAGAAGTGTGTGTGTACCTGTGTGAGGTTGGGGGTTAAAAGAGAACTTGATTGGTCAAAATTTTGTTTTTGACTTAAGTTACCCTATGGTGCCACGGAAATGGAAGGATAGGTCAGTAGATGTGTCTACATGGGTCTGGTTGAGGGGGTATGTCTTTTTTTGTGTTTACAACCATGAACTAACTTTTATCAAGGATATATCAAATAGTTTTTTTGACTTAATTTACCCTTTAAGTATGGCTGCCACAGGAATAGAAGGGTAGGTCAGTAGGTGTGTGTACCCGTGTGAGGTTGGGGGTATGTATTTTTGCATGTTGATCATATAACTTTTATTGAGATTGATCAAAATTAGTTTTTTGACTATAGTTAGCCTTAAGTATGGCTTCCATGGGAATGGAAAGGTAGGTCGTAGGTGGGTGTACCTGTGTCTGTGTGGGGGATTGGGGTATCAGCATTTGTGTTTTCTGATCATGAAACAAACTGTTTTGATCTCATGACTCTTAAAACTCAAAATATCCACATTTGAGGATTGTTACCTTTAATTCTATGGGAAAAATGTCCAAAATTCGCCAATAACGCTGTAATGCTTCCGCGGATTCCTTAGCTAGAAGATAGCACACTTCTCCCTATGTGCCCCCGACTCTGTACCGAATTTCATGTCTCTAGCTCAAAAACTGTGCAAGGAGATACAGTCCAAAAAAGCGGAAGAATAAAACGGAAGAAGAAGAAAATAGAGAGAACAGTAATTAGCTCTTTTTTTCATCTACGTTATGACAGCACATTCTGTATAGCTATAAACTAGACACATCTACGGTATACTGAAACATGACTAGAAACATATCACATGTTTTAATAACGTTACTGGCAAATACATTAAAAAATGTAAGAGACCAATATTTACATCGCTGACCATCTTCTTTATACATCTGCAATTTACTAGCTTCTGAGCCAAATCTTGACCGGTGGTGTCATTCTTACCTTTTATTGTTTGGCATTGATCACAATTTTAAGGGCTTCAGTTTGTCTACCTGCTTTTTTAACCATAGGCTTTTATGAGTTCTCAAATATCTGGAAGATTTCCTGTCACGTGTGCAAAATTCAGTGTTTTTGTGAGCCCCGCCACACATAGCAGATGGGGCACTTTACAGGCAGACCGGGAAATTACTCCCTTCCCTTCCTTCAGTTGCGCGAGGTTAGTCTCACCAGATGTGGCGCAGGCGTGACTCATCACGCCGTACCTTCATAAGGGGAGGCACCATGTGGTCACCGGCACCATTTTAGTTAGCTGGTGACCTGGGAATAGCTCCTCCCTCCCACCCTGTTTTATGTGTTATGTAAAAATTTTTTGTTGGAGTCGGCTGGCGGTACACCCTTGCTGAATATATTTTGGAGCCGTTACATTCCCTCTGGCAGGATAGAGGTTGGCATTCAAGCTGAGATCTACGGCTAAGATGGTTAAACATCAATTATGGTTATGGTATGCAAGGGTGTACAGTGGTGTTAATATGCAAAAAGGCATTTTTAATTTAAGTTATCAATAAAAGCCGTGGCCGATTATTACCCAAAAGAAAGATGATTCTGTGTCTTAATTTACTGTAAAATATTTCATCTGGTAATATCACCATAACAGCAGGTATATGGTATGGCTGACTGGGTCCCTTTTCTTTGTTTTCCCACCACGGTCATTGTCACTTTTGCCTGTGGCATGGTTCTCTGTCATGTGGGAAAATATTCAGATCATTACCAAATTACATCTGGATTGTTTAGAGAAGTTGCCCTTATATAGCAGTTTGACACCATTCTTTATTCATGGCAGTGTTCTTGTTCAGAATAGTGGGTAAGCCCACTTCTTGGATAAGAATCAACCCCACACATGGATTGTATCAGACATTTCACTATTGGCGTGACCCAGGAATCATAGTAGCATTTTTTCTTGGATTCTTTTATTTTTTCCGATGTCCCAAACATTTTCATGCTTAACATGAGCCTAACGGAAAATGAAAGTTGCATAGCTGCATAACATAACAGCAGCCACTATATTAAATAGCTTGCTCCTGGGTTCATGGCATCTGTTGCAAAATCCATGCAGCCAATATTTTAGGCCGTCGACCGAAAGTGCCACGACTCGTTTGATCGCCCGAAATATTGGCTGGTGGGTACCCAGCCTAAGACTAGCTCTAGTCTTACTATGAGATAAGATATCCTTAAGAATGAGTCTTTAATATTCTCTCTTGTTCCCTTGTGCTGTCTGGTGCTGCCTAAAGGTTCGTACACACGAGCGATTGCGACCCACGATGTGTACGACAGTTCGTTTCGGCCAATAATTGGCCCGTGTGTGGGCCGTTAATCGGCCTAAACGACGTTCGGTCGGGGATCTCCGAATGACCGACTTGGTGGATCTCCGAATGAACGTCCATTTCGCCCATAAACGGCCCACACATGGGCTGATTATCGCCCGAAACAGTCATACACATGGGCATCGTGGGTCGGTACCCACGATCGCTCGTACGAACCTTAAATGTTTTCCCAACAAAAGACTTTTGCAATGTATAGAAAAATTTCAACTATGACATTTTCTGTGTTCTTCCTTCCTGAATGTAATTACAAGCTGTCTGATCCATGAAAACATTCCTAACTACTGGAAGATGCAAGGAACTAGATTCCTCTCCTAGAACAGTTTACTAGTCTTGAACTTTTTATACATCTGAATTTTTAAAGCATATATGTGTTTTATAGAGCATGTTTGTGGCATGCATATAACATTTCACAATGTTACTTGTTTCTTGGCAGGCATGTTGATGAGGTTTCCATGCATTTTTATTATATGTGCCAGAGGAACATTGAACTTGATTCAGCAATTCACTGTTTGGTGATCACAAACCCTGCTCATGTTTAAAAATTGTTTTCATACCTTCTGACCTTATGTATTTTCTATTAGCATTGCAAAGTATGGCTGATGGTGGCAGCAGAGAGTGGCACCCTAATGTGTGATACTGCACATTACTACTGGTTATGTATACAATTGTATTACAGGACTGCAATCACATGGCGTTTGGTCTCCCTCGTTTGCATAGCAACAGTACAGCTATATTGCAGGTAAGAAGTATGGTACAGCTAGAGCTAGAAACGTCCCTGGTAGTAGTGAATCTCCTGATAGCATCCTGCGTAACAATTATTATTATAATTTGGACACACAAATGAAATATTGTCAAAATGTGTATGGTTGTAGATTACATTTAATGTAGATTGATGAATTGATGAAGGAAATGAATATCTTTCACACGGTGACAACTATATAGATTAGATTTTAGCTCCACCATACCTATGAATGAGCAGCAGCTAAATCTACATTGCTGTAGATCCTGCCAAGCATGTCCATGCTTGGCAGATCATCGATCTTTTGAAGTCAAGAAAAATAGTTCACCAAACCACTGTAAAAAGATTTATTAATTCTTATTGATTCAAGAGTTTGTTATTAACAGTTTTTCCAGTTGGGACCTTTCTCATTCATTGCTTTATTCACACAATTGACGCGTTTCCGCTCTCACAGGAGCCATCATCAGATAATCGTTACACCAACCACCGTCCCTTTAAACACATTGCACTTATAAAACCTTTTTAAAAATATTAAAAGAAACATGACTAGACAGACTTACACCCCGTGAACCATCATGTGCGCCATAAAGCCGATGTACTGGAAGCCCTTCAGGTCAATGCCAGCATATAAAGACAATACCCCATCACCACCTGCTAACATAACAAGTCATAAGTACACAATCGCCCTCCATTTCCAAGCCTTTCAATCTTTCTTGCTATGTCCATATGCTAATATACGATTCCATGTTCTTCACACTGTAGATAAAAGCAAAATGGGTCGACCATTTTGAGAAGTTTGAACTTGAACACTAATGGCCAAGTACAATTTCATTACCTTATGGGTAAAGTACATTGATGATATGTTGTTTATTTGGAGGGGAAATGGCGAGTAAGCCAGAATTTGAGATCATAATTTAAACACACGTTCAAACTCACAGCAACAATACATGAATCCATTGTCTATTTTCTGGATCTAAGGATCTTTAAAAAAGATATAGGGTTAGGAAGTACTTTTTTCTGTAAACCCACTGACAAAATCACTCTATTGCATAAACATAACTGTCATTCTAACTCCCAAAAAAAGTATTCCAATCTCGCAATTTACATGGGTTATAGCAACAATACTGAACCAAAGGCAAGGAATACCCATTACAAGAGATGGTGGAGCATTTTGTAGAAAGGGGATATCCTGAGAAGGAGTTAATGAAAGCTATTGAGAAGGTTGATCAACGTTTGTCAGGTCAAATTGCCGAAAGAATGAAGTTGCCAGATACAATTCATTTTCATTCTAATTTATCCGATGGAAGTAAAAAATAATTAAGGTTATTCATAAAAGTTTTTTCAGGGTTATTCAATAAAAGTTCTTATCATTTAAAATGGTGCTATTTTGCCCCCAAATGGGGCGAATTAGCACCATTTTAAACGTTAAGAACTTTTATTGAATAACCCTGCTTATCATTTAAAATGGTGCTAATTTTGCCGCAACCAATCAGATGTTAGCTTTCAAATGTTAAATAAGATCTGATTGGTTGGGGCAAAATTAGCACCATTTTAAACGATAAGAACTTTTATTGAATAACCCTGAATGTCTAAAAACTTTGGACCATAATACGATGACGGACAGCTATCATTCGAAAAAGACCATCCAGGGGAAGGTTTTGTGCGTCCCCAAACAGGAAAGAGAATTAAAATCTGGAGAAGGTTTATATGCACGAGTAAAAATATACACATTTGTGCCCCTGCAGCCTGGTCTATGTGGGCATGACAACGATGACCTTCAAAGAACGGATGGCCACTATAGGTCATCCATAGAAAGTGCCTCGGATAGTAGAATTAAGGGGGAGATCACCAGCAAATATGCTGACTTGCAGTTGCAAAGCATTTCATGCACTTAATTATCCACTATTGGGTTTAAAATGTATGGTCTTTGATGGTCGAGAGATGCTGGGGGTATTGTAGACAATAAAGGGTCCTTTTGAGGTTAGAAGCTAAATGGATCTTTTAATTGCAGACCCTGGCCACAAATGGCCTAACTGAGCAATAGGCATTACAGTGTTTCTCATATAATGAGATCTTGGATGATAAGAGATTAATGGGTTCTCACTAAATGGCTTTAATCCCCCTCTTTATACAAGACAATATCTTGCTAGCTCTAGTCTTTGCTGTCTGGCATTGTTTGATACAGCTAATCTGTCAGTTTTGTTCTGGTCTATGTGTTGAATGTTTAAAGCAGCCTCTATCCAACATACATGATCCCTAGAAATCTGCATCATGTAATTCAATGTGGCTTTCTGGCACTTGATCTGTTTTTTCCACCATTTAAACACACTGGGAAATGGTAATGCAGTTGGTCTCCACTGTTCTGCAAGGGCAGATACAGCTTACATACAATCTTATGAGTTATAGAGGAGGAGTATAGGGGAAATAGTTGACCATTCTCTAGAGACAATGTCATTATATTGAAATGGATGGATCCTCAGGGACACACATTTCAAAGTTGGTTAGCTTCAGCAGACACATAATGTTGAAATAAAATGTGTTTACTCTATACATTTGGGATCTGTGACACTGTTATCTAATGGTCCATGTGTGTGCTGTTATGATATATACTCCTCTTCCTTTATTGCATTTATTGAAATGTTGAAACAATAAAATCCAATTTAAAAAAAAAAAATGTTTAAAGCAGCACTACAGTGTAGGTATATACTGTACCTTGTGATAATTATTAACACAATGGAACTGTCAGAATGATTTGTCTAGTCATTTATCACCGTTTTCATAGAATGACTACCTATAAATTACCTATCAACTTGCTTTGCTGCTGTTTTTGTATAAATGGGATTGCAATGACAGAGGAGTCTACAGAAATGTTTATATTTCAGCTGCTAATTCAGTAAATCTGGCTCAAACTAAAAATGAATTAAAGGGCATCTCGACCCTGCAGGAAACCTTTTCATATAATGTAGGACATCCCTGCCCACCAACAACCGTCATGTCAGATTGTTAAAAAAAGATTCAGAACGCTACTTACAGCCCCTCTCTCCTAAATGCTTTTAATGCTAGGTGAAGGGCAGCCAGGGAGGGACAGGAGGGTGGGGAGAGGGGGGGGGGCTCCCCTGCACTTACCACTGTCTTCTCAGAGGACAAGGAGGGAGGCAGAAACCTTTTGAACAGGAAGAAACCCCCTACTCTTCAGTTTCCTGGACTTTGGACAAGAACTGCAGGAGAACCATAAGTAGCAGAGGAATAAGGTACGCAGGGCCAGTAGTGAGTTAAATTTTAGTTTGGGGATGTACATGCCCTTTAAATCATAGTATTCTCTGGTTCACAGGCAAGATTTACCATTAGGCACAGCAGGTACGAACCAAGGAGTGCCTATGGTTACAGTGGCGGCTGCCAATCCCTTTTGGATCCCCCCTCAGTAGTATATCTGTTGTATTCAATTAGATCAACTGACTTGAAATGTAGTTCTTGAAGGTTTCGCTAGTCATCCGACTGGCTTTCCTCAACTATCAAGATGAATTCTCATTCATTCTGAATTGAGAAAGCCAGTCGGATGACTAGCGAAACGTCTTCAAGAACTACATTTCAAGTCCAGTTGATCTAATTGAATACAACAGATATACCATGACCTGGATGAATGAGAACCTTCACAAGCATACCTCAGTAGTATAGTTGCTATATCAAGAACAAGGTGACATTTCTGAATGACTCACACACCCTTCTTTAAATGAAAATTAGTTATTATGGGTAGAAGGAAAAGTGCTAAAAAAATTTTAACGTTGAAAACTATGTAACTATTTATGTTCTATGATAGATTTCTTCTAGAAGCTTCCAGCATTCCAGTCTCACACGGTTTAGACAATGACAGTAACCTTCTTCGTATAGGAATAGTCCTAAACTAGTGCAGGAACTTGGTACAGCAGGTCAAGCCCATTAGTTGTCTCTAGCAAATCCTGTGACAGCAAGATTAGGCAAGTGAGCATGTGAATGAGGTTAGAAGGCATGGCCAGACAGTGCACATACACACAGTTATCTCAACTAGTTCTTCAGGGGTTTACGTGTAGTTAAGTGCCCTTTAATGTAATGCCATAAGAGAAAGAAATAGAACACCCTGCTCTTGTTTAAAGAAGTATATGTGTAAGATAAAACTGTTCCTTTAATTGATTATACAGAAATGGGGACATATACAATATTTTGCAATCCTTCACCCAAAAATAAAAATCTTCCAAAACAAGCACAACTTATGAGGTCATAATAGTTAGCAAGGTCCCTTCCTAAATACACATTTATTAAAGGGAATGTCCACCCCTTTTTCAATTTTTTTATATATAGTAGGGCTAGTTCCCCCAGCCCCAACCGCTAAATTATCTTTTCCAGAGACTCCCCCGATCGTTACTTACCTTCCGTCTCTCCTCCACCGCACTGCCCGGCCTTCTGCTTGCATAGAACTGCAAGCAGGGGGCTGAACCGGCAGCCGCGTCTGTGATTGGCTGAGAGGCAGCCAATCACGGACGCGGCTGCCGGAAGTTCAGAATGAGAGAGGGAAGGTAAGAAGAGTTCGGGGGGGTCTCTGGAAAAGATAATATTGCAGTTGGGGGAACTAGTCCTACTATATCTACAAGGGGATTTACACTAGGGGGAAGGAGAACAAAAGGGGTGTGTGAGGGAGGGAGAGGGAGGGGGGGAGGGAGTGAAGGGCTGCTCTGAGCAAGCCAAAAACCTCTGAGAGGACATCTCAGAGGTGGAAATAATTTCCCTGGTGGCCAGGCTCATGGTGGACAGTTTTCTGGACTTTGGGGGAACTTTACAGGAGAACCATTTGGAGCTGGGATGTAAGGTAAGGATTTTTATGCACTACAGAGTGGGGCCAGTAGTAAGGGAAATTATAGTTTTGAGGATGGACATGCTCTTATACCTCAGTGCTATACTGTAAATCAGCAACACTTATCGGTCCAGAGTCACCGTAACAGTCGCCATGTCAGAGACAGAGGTTGTCATTTATATGCATCACAGCAAAGTTGCATAAAGAAGAGGGATAAGGTCCATGACATAGTAAAACCAGATGTGTTTCGCCCCCATCCAGGCGTTGTCAACAATGTGTAAGTAGAGTCTAGTGGGCAATATAATACATGCACGTATTTGGATTGTACAAGTCCTCATGTCTGTATAATTAAATAAAGGGATGGCTTTATCTTTTTCTTTCTTTTATGGCATTACATTTAACTACAGGCGATGAGCACCATTTGCCTTCTAGGAATATAATGGAAGACAACCATGTGCCCTGGCTTTACCTTATTATATATATATTGGTGCCATTTAATGCAGTGTGATTCTATGGTTTATTGGTGTTCTTAGAGGAAGTTTTTATTTTATGGAGTATAAACATTTTAGCATAGTTTTCCTTTTTTTAAAAATGAAATAGAGGTACCATAGCACATGTACAATGATTCGGTGGGATGAATAAGATTAGCTTTAGGATGTAACTTAGTAGGGGGATGAGTTCATTTTATTTATATAAAGTAACTGTGTAGTATGGAGGAGAAGCTGTTCCAGGCCTGGAGTATGTCTGGCTTCATCATAGAAATAATATGAAACATACCAAGTCCAAGGTCACTCAGTCAATCAGTTGAGGAGACCAACTGGGTTGAGAAACAATGGATTATCTTCATTATGTTGTTAACATGCACTAAGCAATGAACTTACAGATTCTTGGGCTCCTAGGACATTTTAAAGGTTCTATTGGTTACATGATTTTGAAGGGATAAAATTCATTAGGTCAATTAATTAAACATATACTATTAGGTATAGAATTAGTCATGTTCTTACATCCCTGCTCCTTTATGGTGCTTGTTCAAAGTCCAGAAAAGTGAAAACAAGGAGGTGTTGGTAAGTCATTCGGTCCCTGCTATTTCTTTAACCACAGTAAGGCAGTGACATGCGCAGGTGAGCCCTTTTCCCCCTCCCTCCCTCGGGATCCATCCTCTGCAGCTGTTGAACCTAGCGTGAAACCCTTTGGCCATAAGGTAGGTATGCCCTGCCCATCCCCAACCGCTGAAATATTTCTTTAAAAAATTTTTGGGATCGCTACTTACAGCCCCTTCTCTCCCCCGTGGCATCTACATTGACAGCAGCCGAGTCAGTATAAAACGCTATCCAATGTATTATCATGAGTCTGTGGTGCATTTGCCATTTCCAGAAATATTTGGAAATAGTGAGGCGCAGGTGATGCAAACCTCCTAAGTTAAGTTTTGCGCTACTATGTATAGCAAAACTTAACACCTTAGAATAGAAGGCAAGCTGGCGCATTTACCTGTCCGCGATGCACTAAATCTTGCATAGGGCCTCGGGCAGGTGAGCTGTGTCAGTTTATCATATTGTATTGCCCCCTAAGATTTAACATGACTTTCCCATCTTGCAGTCTTTCCCCGTGGAGTTGCAGAAAGCTTTGAGAATAATAACTATAAGAGCCTTACTATAGGAAAGGAACCATTGCTGATCATAGCCAAAAAGACCTTAAATATATTAAGGGAATGGAGAGATATGTGGAAAGAAGAGAGATGCTTAGATTCAGAGAGAAAAATTAAATCAATTAACCGTGACAACACTATGATTAGAACACAGAATTTGTTTTAAAAACACTGTCAAATCAGCATGAATTCAAGCTAATAACTATTTCGGGAACTTGGAAACTATGATTAGTGTAACACAATAGGTCAGCATTAAAACAACATGTCTTCTATTTGGCAAATTACTGTATAGTATCTGAGAAGATTTTGACACGCAATCTATAATATACTCTGTTAAATGTTCCTTCTCGGTCTTTGTTCATAGATATTTTGTGTGATGGACCAGAGCAGCACTGTCTATAAATGGTAGCAGATGTAGATGTACTGGGACATTTGCAGTTTTTAGCAGCTGAATTTTATCAAACGTTAGAATCATTTCAAGTTAGTCAGAGGTTGCCAAGTATGGTCACAGTGTTCTTTCTACAGGACAAAATATGCCCAAGCTTGATTTGTGGAGTGACTAATTCATTAATACCCATTTGCTCTATTTTTTCCTATTAAGTTGACAATCCATGAAACAGATGTCAAACAATGAATAAAGGGCCATTTTTTTGGTGGCAGCGAAATAACTGAGTAACCATCATGTGACCTCCTACCCAGCTGTCACCAACAATCAGAAGGGTTTAATTATCAAGGTCCACAGGACCAAAGAATCTGCAACACTTATCCCTGGTAAGCATGCATATGTTACATCTTACTAAATAGCAAAATCTGTAGGTGGCCATATGTCGACAACAACAATAGAAAGATTTTTTTGGTTACCACTGACACTATTCACACAAGTCTTTTTCATCAACCTGCAGCTATTCTTGATCCACCAGCTCCATTGAAAATTCCTGCTCCCGGGTTTAGTTTAATTATAGCACACATTATCGTGCATGCGCGCTATAGTTAAACTTAACACAAAAGCAGTTGGGACTTGTCAATGGAGCCAGCGGTGGATTGTGCGCAAGGTAAATAAACCCCCTTTGGTTCCTGGGTCCTGGTCCATTGATTGAAGAACCGAAAGTAAGTCACAGGTCCTCAACGCATTGGTCTTTAACCAGTGAACTATTCCTTTAAGTAAATCTAGGATAAACTTGGATCAGAATCAGATGCCTATCAGCCAAATAGGTCAAAGGAGGATGCTATCTGTACAGCATTACATTCAGTGCTATTACATTAAGAGAGGCCAAATGTTTATGTGCAAATGTTGTTTGTTGATTATAGCTCAGCTATAGCTCAGCATTCAACACAATCGCTCCGAACAAATTGATAAATAAGTTGTATCTAATGGGGTTTCCACCCTCTATATGTAACTGGGTGCTGAATTTGTTTAGTGGAAAGACCACAGTTTGTTAAATTGGGGAATTATAGGTCTCCAATTTTAAATGTGAATATAGGAGTTCCCTAAGGATGGGTTTTTAGTCAACTTTTATATACACTGTAACATTTCCAGGTAGCACGGACCGTTGTCTCCCAGGAAAGACAGCCTTTGGGCACAATTTAGCACACAGAAGCAGGCAACAGTCTTTGGTTTGATTTTCAAACAGACCTCAGGTTTATTTAGTGTATTAGCTCACACAATAAAATAATAAATCCTATGCCACACTGGCCTTACTAATACAAAATAAGTATCCCTGACTGAACACTCACAGTCCAGTACTCACACAGCTCTGTGTCTCTCCCTGGAGAATTAGCTGGTTGTACCCAGTCTCCTACTGGGGTTTAGAACTCTGACACTCAGGGCTAGGCCACACTGAAACGCAAACGCAAACGCAATAGCATGCGATTTCATGTGCGATTTTCGTTGCGTTTGCGATTGCGATTTCTTCAATAAGTATAGGAAAACGCATGCGATTGCGATTAAAAATGCAGAACGCAAAACGCAATCGCATCGAAAAACGCGCGTTTTTTTTTCGTTGCCGCGTTTTCAATAATTTTGAAAAATCGCAAACGCAAGCGCAAACGCAAAAAAAACGCAGCAGTGTGGCCTAGCCCTCAGAGGTACTGGTCTGCCTGCTTGCAGACCCACAGGCTCCTTGCCTGATCAGATTCTTCCCAAAACAGGCTACACCTGCCCTTTTAATTAGTGAGCTCCAGCCACAGGGAAATAATTGATCTAAACTGGACCAGCACTGAAACCATTTACCATTAGTGTCTTGGGCCACAGTAAAGCAAACTATATCACAATTTAAACCATTTTATGACTTTCTTACATTTACACCTTTACAACACTTTTACCCACGGCTGTCAAGTTTTGCATAGGTCGAATAGGATTATAAATTTTCCAGATGATACTACCATAATTGGGCTTATTGAGGATAATAATGAGCAGGAGTACCGGGAGGAAGTAGAGAATTTGGTGAAGTGGGGGATTGAAATAATTTAGTTTTAAATATTGGGAAAGGAATTGATTATAGATTTTAGACGAGGAAAGAAAACTCCCCATTGCCCAGTATTCATAAATACAGAAGCAGTAGAAAGAGTTATTCATTTCAATTTTTAGGTGCCTTTTTTTACAAAAACATGGGACGTTTTTATCACGGGGAATATAAGGAAGACACAACAATTGAGGGCATTTAAATTACCACAATTGATGATGGTAAATTTTTACAGATGTGCGATTGAAAGTATCCTGACTTGTTTGTTAGCCTGGTATAATAATTGTACCATGGCAGAGGTAAAAGCCATGTAGAGAGATGTAAGAACAGCACAGAATATTATAGGCCAGGAATTGCCCATACTGGGCAATTTATATTAAAAAACACTGTGAAAAGAGAAATGTCTATATTATGGGATATGTCACACACCCAGGCCATCCTTTGTTTAAGTTTCTGCCCTCTGGTAGACGGCTTGGAGCAATCACTGCCGTCAGACTAGGATGAAAAAATGTTTCTACCATGCTGCTATTAGATTATTTAATGGGGTGTAAGGATGAATGTATTTATTCTATTAATGCTCTGCGGATTGTCCTTAATTCATTTTTAGTGTGTATTTTAATTAATTGCATTGAATTATTATGTTATATTTTCGTTGTACTACGCATAATGACAATAAAGAGAATTATTTATTTATACAATATTCCCCTAATTGTTGATTTAGAGGTAACTCCATGCAGTAGATGTATGAAGGCGGCAAGACTACGGTGCAGTTTCCACATAAATATGTGATATAGCTGTGGCATAATGGAATATTCTACATTCAAAAAAAAGGAAAAATTGTTTCTAGGAAAATCCCAGCCCACCCCCCCCTCCCCAAACACAAACTGCTAAATCAGTGATGCCCGACCCGCGGCTGGAATTACCTTGGCTGCTTACCGTAACTTATCACTTTTACCAGTAATTTTATGATGGAAATGAACAGGCAAACACAATGATTTGGGTGAAACAGAAGGGCACAGCTTTTATTGACACATTTAATTATCATGTGATCAATTAATTAGCCAGATTTTAATTTAATGCATCCTTGCATTTTAATAAGATAAACACCCCACCAGCCATAGCCAATGCTAAATGCCAAGCCTCTGAATCCCCAGAGGGCATGTACCGGCTCCAAACATAACTTCCGCAAGGATGCACCCGCCACCAGGAGTTGCTGTACACCTACACGGAACTCCGGCCGCCACCCAGTATAATGCCTGCTCAATTCCATCCTGCAAGCCTGATAGAAAGATATCGAGCCCAATATCATTTAGGTGAACCCCGTCTTGCCTCATGAGGAACCTGTTGACACCCTCCAACTGACGGCGCCTAACTACTACTCCACCTTGGGACCTAACAAACCTGGAAATTCTTGTGTTAAGCACCCTTCTAGCTTTTTCTACAGCCCCTTGGTCCTTATCCCCTTGCCAATGCACCCTGGGAACGACCTCTGACCATACCACTATCAGGAGGCCAGGTAGGAGGCAGAGTCCTATATGGACTCTGCTATCCTCCTGGTGGGCAGTTTTTGGGACTTTGGGGGGGGACTACAGGAGAACCCTATGGAGCTGGGATGTGAGGTAAGGATTAAACTACACTACATGATGGGGCCAGTAGTTGGGGCATTATAGTTTTGGGGGTGTACATGCCCTTTAACGATTGAGTAACAAATATATCGTCTTCCATCAGACCGCCTGGTCGCTTTGAACTGGCTGATACCAATTCCCCCACCCTCATTGCTTCAAAAAATGTTAGCGTAAAACTAGCTTCAAATAACTTTGCCTCATAGTCAGAATTATATAACGTTTCTATTAAACTTAGCAGCAGTCTGAAATTAATCGGTCGCCTGGCCTTAATCAACACCTGCTCTTTTTTCCAACCTTTCAGAATGGACCTTACAATGAACTCTTTGGAAACGTCCTTCCATCCCAACAATCTGAAAAAGAAAGACAATCCCACCATACTCCGTTGAGCTACTAAGCCTAATGATCCTTCTGATCTTAGGTGTTCAAGGTAATCCAGGAGAGATTGTAACCTGGCATGACAATTACTGTTAATATCTCTCTCCTTGGAAAATTTTAACCATTCTGACCATGCCTTACCATGACTGGCCCAGGTGGATGGGGCGACCTATGATTGCACCAATTGCATCAGCTGCTGTCTATCAACCCCCATAGGAAGTCCAGGCATTCCCAATCCCATTGGTTGGCTCCCGGATGAAGGCAGTGAAATTCCTCCCAACACAATTAAGAACACCTGGCACATGCTTAGCTCTAAAGGATACATTGTGTTCCAGGCACCTGAGAACTAGATGCCTGAGCAAAGATAAAACGGGTAGAGAGGAACTTGTCAAGTTATTGATGCCATATAATACACTCTCATTATCCTTACAGTTCTACTGCCGCCACTAGGGGAAGGAGTTCAAGGAGAGTGAGGTTTCTGCAATGACCCCTTTCTTTTCAGGAGGAGGGCCAACCCACTGCAGACCATTCACTACCTAGTATACGCCAAAACCTATGGATCCCGCTGCATGCGTATAAAGCTGTAATTCGTTGTTGGTTTCCTCCTCCTCCTGAAATGTATGCCAAACCATAAAACCACTACGAAGTTCCCCAGTGATCCTAATATAGTGATGAGGGGCCGAAACGCCTCGGGAGGATAACTATAATCTTCTGGAAAAAACCCTCCCCATTGGCATAACTCTACACGCAAAGTTCAATGAACCCAGCACTGATTGCAATTGCCTCAGTGTAACTTTCCTAATCTGAAGGAACATTGATATTGCACCTAACAAGTTTAGGACTTTACCTGCTGGCAATCTAAACTCCATCTTAATTGTGTCTATTTCAATACACCGTTCAACACCGTTACAGGACCAACTGTTTTTTCTTCTGACAAGGGCACCCCAAACTTTTGCATTAAAAAACAAAACAAACTCAATAAAAAGGAACATTGGTCAGATCTGTTGTATTCAATTAGATCAACTGGACTGAAATTTAGTTCTTGAAGACACAAGAACATTGGTCAAAGTTACCCGGGCCAACAAACAGGAAATCATCAAGATAGCGTAGGATATTTAAAGAATTGGTTTCATAGGATATAGCCCAGTCCAGGAATGAGCTAAAAACCTCAAATAGGGAACATGATATGGCGCAACCCATAGTGATTCATCTGTCATAATAGTATTTATCATCTAGCTGGAAACCCAATAGGTGAAAACAGTCCGGGTGGATCAGTAACAGGTGAAATGCTGCCTCTATGTCCGATTTGGCTAGTAATGCTCCCACCCCTGCCTTTCTCACCAAGTGAATTGCCCTATCAAAGAAAACGTACACAAGACCGATGACTCCTCCTTAGAAATGCCGTTGTTTACTTAGCTGCCCCTCGGATATGATGAGTGGTGTATTAAGCAAAATTTACCACTCTCCTTCTTAGGTACTAGGCCCAAAGGAGAAATCCTTAGATTGTGAAAGGGGAGCACATCAAACTGGCCCGCTATGCACCAGAGCTTAACTTCAGACATAACCTTTTCTCTGGCCAATTGAGACATCCCCTTGACTGATTTTAAATTGTGGGCAAACTTGGGAAACTCTGAAAACTCAAAGGGGATTCTAAAACCCTATTTAAACCCCTCCCTGATGAGCTCTGCTTCCATATATTCGTATATTCCTAGCCAGTGCTCCATTGCCTCCACGTTCTATTCCGCCCGCTACGTTTTGCTGCTGGACGGGACGTTTTAAAGAATTTTGCGCCGGAGTGACTGCACTCTCTCTATGACAGACTGGGAGCCCTAGAACATGCCCATGATGACCTAGATAACAGATCCCGTAGGAATAACCTGAGGTTAAGGGGAGTCCCTGAGAACATAATGGACCTGGAGGACTATGCCACAAAACCTTTTAACACTATGCTACCGGTCTGGCCGGCGGACCGCCTCCAGATGGATAGAATACATAAAGCATTAAGAGCTACCTCTAAGGAAGGTGAACGCCCTAGAGACATCATTTGGAGACTTCACCACTACCGTACAAAAGAGGAGATACTCAAAGCTGCCAGAACAGCTATACCACAATCCACAGATGGACTTAATATAGCCATTTACCATGACATTTCCCCAATGACACTTGTGAAAAGACGGGATCTAAGACCTTTAACAGATTTTAAATTGTGGGCAAACTTGGGAAACTCTGAAAACTCAAAGGGGATTCTAAAACCCTATTTAAAACTCTCCCTGATGAGCTCTGCTTCCATATATTCGTATATTCCTAGCCAGTGCTCCATTGCCTCCACGTTCTATTCCGCCCGCTACGTTTTGCTGCTGGACGGGACTTTTTAAAGAATTTTGCGCCGGAGTGACTGCCCCCACCACAAAAGGAGCATTCATGTTTGAATCTGCAAGCAGACCCGAACTTGCAGCTGCCCTCATTAAATAACCAGCATGAGCCGGTTCTTTTAGCTCCGGGGGCCTGAAAATTACTGGTGGGGGGCAGTGTATTCTGGCCCGTGATTGGCCCAGCCGGGGCCCTCTGGGCAAGCATGATCCTTAGCCAAGAATCTGTAGCCTTGATAGTCCATCCCATTTCAGGCCTAACTGCCAGGCTCCTCCTAAACTCCTCATCGTATTGGCGCCATGCCATCCCTCCATCAGTTTTATATGCCCCGAATATCATGTCCAAATACATGAATAATTCGGAGCATTTTTGTGGAAATTTTTGGCCAACTGTTCTGTTACTCCTTTCCCTATTTTCTGACTCCTCCAAATAACAGCGGTCAGTCATGGATGTGACAGTTGACAACACAGAAAATGACTGAATGCAGTTCCCCATCTGCCTCTTTTGAACATTTGTAAACTTGCTAAAAAGAGGAGACTGACACCTTTCGGGAAGCAGGGGGAGGGTGGGAAGAGAATATTTTGCTACATAACAGATTAGCCTGCACCCTGATTTTGCCCAGATGTAACGGAGTGCTTCTGATGCATTTGTTATTTATATATAAAAGTTTTATTTATTTATTTAAAAGCTCTGTCTGATTTGATTGGATTAAAAAAAAGTAAATAGCTGTGGACAGTATATAAGAAAAATAATGCAAGATTAGCCCTATGACATAAAGGAGTAACTTTTGTGTGTGCCCACAATTTTGGGAATTAAGTTTCATGGTACACTGTACTCACGCAATTACTGACTGCTATCTGGCTCTTCTCCCACTACATTCTCTGATATTGACAAGCATATGTTAATGAAGGGAGGGCAGAGTGGGTCCAGCACAAGTAAAGTGTTTCTATTTTAGTTATTCTATTTTTATGTTTCAGAGAGCAATTTTATTATTCTTCATGACTGTGTAGAGTGCCTACAAATCGTTATTGCATATTGTTAACCTTGTATGCATACCATACCTTCAAACTTTGGATCCATTATAGTAGGGACATGGATGGACCAAACTCATTCTACCCTGGGACAAAGTGATTCAGTCTAGGATAGTGAAGCAGGGCTGCACCGTTGAAACTGGTATGATTGGTATGATAGGATTCTCAGCATTTGATAGTCTTCAGTTTTGTGTTTCATGATATATTTAGTGGCTGATATTGAACACATTTCCAGGTCTGTTATCTTGGGTGGCCCCAAATTTCTTATTGTAAGAGGTCAATCTGATTTTAATTATAACTCCCTGCATTCATTTGTACAATAGTTATCTGACATCATTCTGTCCTATTTTATCAAAAACTCTTTGCACCATAGAAACAGGCAGTTCTGGGAATATTCCGACGCATGTTTCTGAGTTGGAAGCACTGCAACTTTCTTTTATTGACAGGTTACCCATTCATTGGTTTAAATATAACTTATAAAGTAAACAGAGATCCCTAACAAACCATACTAAGACTGTTCTAACTGGAAAAATGTTCCATTAATATCAAAGATCTGCACTCTGCCATTCAGTTTGTTTTCTATCTAAGTACAGATCGTTTTGCCAATATCTGTATTATGTAATCTCCATACTAATAAAGTATAAAACCTTTAGAAGCACTTAGCAGTACTTTAGAATACCACTTCCTGCTTTCTGGTCCAAAAATATATCCACTCCTTTTACTGTACAAAGAAAATAAAATTGATTAACAACTGTAATTCAGATTTCATTACTGCTGCCCAAAATCTTTGCTCTACTGTAATATAATAATAAACCTTAGCAGAAGGGCGGAGTCTGACCACAGAACAGGATGGCCGCACACTAGCAGAGCTCCAAGACCAGTGGCTCTAGACCGACTACACACGGGGGATAAAACAGCATAAAACTGCACAAAATCAACTCTGAAGGTACAGCTACACCTCCTCTCCTAACTGAGTATTTCCCAAAGACAGATGTGGGAATGAGGCAAGATGGCACTGGAACACCTCCGTGTTTAGCAACTCCCGAGGCAGATGAGGCCCCCAGCACAAAAACGGACTTAAGACCTCTCTATAACAATATAGAGAAGGCAATCCAAAAGGCAAATGAAAGGCTCCTCACCAAAATGAAGACAGAAATTGGGGTTCTGGGAGACAGAGTGGCCCACATAGAGGATCAGCAGGATCACATGGCAGCTTACTGCCAACAGGTAGACTCGGCCCTACACTCTCTCTATGACAGACTGGGAGCCCTAGAACATGCCCATGATGACCTAGATAACAGATCCCGTAGGAATAACCTGAGGTTAAGGGGAGTCCCTGAGAACATAATGGACCTGGAGGACTATGCCACAAAACCTTTTAACACTATGCTACCGGTCTGGCCGGCGGACCGCCTCCAGATGGATAGAATACATAAAGCATTAAGAGCTACCTCTAAGGAAGGTGAACGCCCTAGAGACATCATTTGGAGACTTCACCACTACCGTACAAAAGAGGAGATACTCAAAGCTGCCAGAACAGCTATACCACAATCCACAGATGGACTTAATATAGCCATTTACCATGACATTTCCCCAATGACACTTGTGAAAAGACGGGATCTAAGACCTATAGCAGATCTCTTACGTCGCCATAAAATCAAAAACAGGTGGGGATTCCCATTCAGCTTTATTGCAACAAAGGGTAACAGACAACACACCCTCCAGTATATAGCAGAAGCATCGGAATTTCTCAGACGACTCAATATACCAATACAGAGAGGTGACCTACCTCCAACGCCAGACAACGAAAGAATTGAACCACCCTCACCCTCATGGAACAGGGTCTCACCCGCACCGCAAAGAACACCCGGAAAGGATAAATAAGCTACTCCTGAGTAACTCTGAACAATGGATTACAAAATATCCCAAAAAAGACCTGGGCAAACACAGAAGAAATTCTCAGGGACATAGTCCAACAACCACGGATAAGGTAACAAATACCTCTTACCCCCAGAGTATCCACTCATTATCTTTATCATTTAACTCGGGAACAACCTGAGGACATACTCTAAAACTTTAAAATTGTTGTAACAACACCCCTAACCATCTTCACCTCCTTCACAATAAGGAAAGACTAACCCCCCATCTATAAGAAACTCAACCCTCAGCTATATCTATCCTGAAATCACCTGCCCAAAACCCTCCCAACAAAGAAACTAAATTATTACACCTATACGGTCTTGAAATAGTTGCATCATGTGAGGCTATATATTCCACAAAAAAAGGAAAGACTTGGGAGAGACACCCCATAGACACTAGGAGACACCACTTGGATCTCCAGGGAAAAATATATTTAAACCACTAGAGTTATATGAGTGGTTTCCTTCATACAAAACATTGATTTAACAGGATAATGTGTAAAACAGTTGTATTTTTGGTAATATTGTTAAGCAGAAACAGTTTATGGTTAAAGGATAAGTGCACTGTAAAATCAAGTTATGTTCATTTGGAAGCTGCAGCCTTAAAAATACTGTTGCCATATTTTTTTTTTACCTATGTCCCTCCAGAGCCTAGCTTTGTGCCTTGGAAGTTGCTGACATCTTGTTTCTGGTTTGCTGAATGTTAAGCTCCACCCATCTGATATTTCCTCTGCTTTCTCCTGCTTGAGCCTCAAACAGTAATGCCTGTGAGTTCCGTACACTCTCCTGCGTGAGCCTCAAACATGTCAGCAACCTTCAAGGCACAAAGCTAGGCTCTGAAAGGGCATAGGGGAAAAATATGGCAACAGTATTTTTAAAGCTGCAGCTTCCATTTTACAGTGCTTTATCCTTTAAGTAACCGGGTAAATTCTTCTCTCTGCTATCCCTGTATACTTCCTTTTTCCTCTTAGTACTTCCTTCTATCTGCCTATAAAAACAATTCCACCCATAAACAATGTGGATACACAGAAAATATATTTAACAATGTTTATGATATGATATGCTTATTGATCATGATTAAATGTTACAAATGTATAAAAGAGGATAGACCCTCGATAACTGCAATAACATAAATCTTAACTAGACAAAATGGACTCTTTATAATTGATAACCCATAACACAAAGGGACTGAATAGTCGAAATATCACATTTCGGGAGCTACCTGATATTAACGGGCATCCTAGACAATGTTAAAATTACTGTAAATATCTAAGCACCCAAGCCAAAAGCAGTTCTTCGAGACTCTCTCCTCTAAAATGAACACTATGGATCTGGGAAAACTGATTGTAGCAGGTGACTTTAACAACACAGTACAGAGACAGTTATACACCTCACACCCCTCTACCTCACCCTCTCAGTCGCATTCCAACACCCCACTGTTGAAATTCTTAAACGACCTAAAAATAATTAATATATGGAGAATACAACACCCAACAGACAGGGAATACACATTCTACTCAAACCTACACAAACTTTTTTATCAGAATAGGCCATATCTATATCACACCAACACTGCTCCCCTACACAATATCTACAAACATTTCTGAAATAGCCTGGTCAGACCATGCCCATGTCGACTTAACACTCTGGGGGTTACGTTCTTCATCCCCTAGCTACAAATGGAGACTCAATGAGAGTCTATTATCAGACAAACAAACAGTAGAGTTACTATCAAAAGACATAAATAACTATTTTCAGGATAACCTAACAGAAACATCATTAGCAACAACCTGATCGGCCCACAAAGCCGTACTAAGGGGTAGATTAATTCAATTAGCTTCCCAACAGAAAAAACTCTGCACAGCCCAGATGTCAGAACTCCCAAAAAAACAGAATAGCATGAAACTACACTCGTAAACAAATTCTCTAAAGAAGCTGAATTAGAATATTTAAATATTAGAAACAAACTCAATACTTTAATGATAGATAAGGCCGAAAAAGTTTTAAGACTAACAGGACATACCTTCTATGAAAAATGCAATAAACCAGATACCCTGTTGGCTAGAAAGCTCTCACCAAGGTTGAAAGCCCTAAAACTACTTCCACTATGTAACACACAAGGACTCTTAGAACATAACCAAAAAAAAAATAGCACAAATGTTCAGATACTTCTACGAAAAACTATACAATGGCCAAACCACCCCCAAAAACTCAGACAACATCTTTTTTAAGAACAATTTTTTACAAATACAGATCTCCCCAAAATAACCCGACAACAATTAGAAAATTTAAATGCACCCATCATGCCCGAAGAACTACTAAAAACCATCTGTTCATTTTCAGCCAGAAAATCCCCAGGACCAGACGGTTTTACTGCACTATACTACCAAAAATTCTACATTCCCCTACACCCACACATACTCAACTATTATAATGCTATACTACGAGGAGAAGAAATCTTCACCCCCGACCTATTAGAAACCTACATCATGGTCATCCCTAAAACAGACAAAGATACAACACAATGCTCCAACTACAGACCCATCTCATTAATAAGCACCAACATTAAATTGGCTTCAAGCTTCAAGACTTCAACTTTCTCCCCAACTTAATACACCAAGACCAAACAGGCTTTCTCCCCCATAGACAAACGACGGACAATATAAGACAATCATTAGACCTTCTCTACACAGCAGATGTGGGAGGGGAACAAACCCTGTTTCTATCCCTCGATGTAGAGAAGGCCTTCGACTGACTAGCCTGACCTTACTTATTTTCTATTCTCACCAAATTTGGAATAACTGGAATGTTCACTAGTTAAATCCCTGTACTTAAACTCCTCTGCAAAAGTATGCTGTTCAGGATACTACTCCATACCCATAGTCAATGGGACTCGACAGGGGTGGTCACTCTACCCTCTACTACCCCTCGCAGCAAGAATAAGAACAAATCCAAATATTAAAGGGATAACGGTAGGCCGAGGAGAATATAAGTTTGCCTTATTTGCAGACGACACATTGCTGTCCCTAACACAACCACTGACTTCAATACCGAACCTCTACCAACTACTAGACAAGTTTGGCTCCATATCAGGGTTTAAAGTGAACCAATCTAAAACTATAGCACACACTCTAAACATCCTTGACAACATACAAAAACTGCTAGCACAAAATTTTAAATTTAAGTGGGCCACAGACTCCTTCTGTTACCTGTTACCTGGGTCCATCTATCCAGCAAACCCAACATAATATTCTCACACAAATACCCACCGCTACTTACAAAAATCAAAAAAGATCTGAAGGAATGGACCCCTTACCATATCTCCCTCTGGGGGAGAATAGCTGCAATAAAGATGTCTTTATTACCTAAACTGCTGTACCTGTTTAGATCACCACCCATAGAACAAACAAAAAAAAGAGATGATAAATGCACATTCCTGGGCCCCATATATCATAATATCTATGCTAGTGCAAACAGTAAAAACATGGGTGTTTTTAGTTACAATTTAATGCATAAAAGTGAAAAGCCTTCCAACCACGTCAAGGTAACCCCAGTATGGAAGGTCCTAACAAATTACCTTGGGTCATTTATTTGGGCTGACACTACCTGCTTGGTTGCATTTTCGTGGGAAGATTGTCTCCCTGACCTTGCATTTGATTAGTATTGAAGGCTAACACTTCCCCCAGCCTACTGGCTTTTAGCTTCAGAAGACTGCCCCCAACTAGGTCAATAATGTATAGGAAACCCTATGAGGTCAGGCATGATCACCACATGGTACAAAAATCTATGGTTTGACAAACAACCAACTAAATCCCAGGCAATGATAAAATGGGAAAACTATGAAGGTGAAAACCGAAAAACAGAGGACCAATGGTGCAAAGCAATGGAATGTTTCTTTAAATGCACCATTAATGTTATAATAAAGAAAAAGACAGTTAAGATATTATATGAATGGTACAGGAGCCCAATGCACATCAGCAAAATCAACCCTACCTCTCCACCTACCTGCTTCACTGCTATTGGACGTGTCCACAGATTCAAAAATTATGGACTGAATGCCAAATATGGTTATCTAAACTATTAAACTGTACAATCACCTTAAACATCTGGAAGGCCCTCTTCAACCTCCCAAAAACCGGACTCCATAATGAGGCACACACACTCATCAGAATGGTCTGTGTTGCCACCAGATGTAGAATAGCCTCTCAGTGGAAAGGACCCTGTCCTCCCATGAATATCTTAAACAACAATATATGGTATATATATATATAGAAACAAGCATTTAAACGCTATATTAAGGGACCAACTATTAAAATTCTATGCTGTTTGGGAACCATGGATAACAGAAATGGGGATAACAATATAAAGAAAACCACTTGTTTTGTAAATTAAAAAAAAAACGATAGGCAGAATCCTTTCCTTACCTCACTTCTTCTATTCCTATTATATCCGCATCTTCTTAATCTATATATCTCTTAAACTGCTTTTCTTCTTCCTTTTTTCTATCTTATACCAACTTAAAAGTAACTAAAATGTGTGCATAAATTATAAAATGTACAGCAAATGTTACATGATACTTAACAAGTTTTATTTTTTGTTAAAAATTTGGAAATCTTTAATAAAAATTATTGAACAAAAAAAAAAAACTACCTGGGGAGTAGGGATGTACTTTGGGTTCTAATAGAACCCAGTTTCGAATCGAATCCAGCGGTTTCGAAGTCCCGACGAAACTTTCGGAACTACCGGATTTTTCGAAACTCGAATTTTCCGAGTTTTCGTTTTTTATCGAAAATTCGCTAATTATCGAAATCGAAAGTAGATGATTATCGAAATCGAAAGTAGATGATTATCGAAATCGAAAGTAGATGATTTCGGTAACCCTCGAATGTATGTGCCGATTTCGCCAACCCTCGAATGTACAAGCTGATTTCGGTAACCCTCGTATTTGTGATATCGGTAACCCTCGAAAGTAATGTTCGATTTCGGTAACCCTCGAAAATAGCCCGCAAAAGCTCGAAAACAGCTCGATTGTGAGGAAAGATAGATTTTAAATGAATTTTACTTATATTTACGGGTTCCCCAGACCATTCCCCAGGTCCCTGTGTTATTTACAGTAACCTACTATTACTATTTCACCCTTCAAATTGATAGAAACTTTCGAATTTTTTTCTCCCATAGAGTTCTATGGGTCGGTTTTCGAATCTTCGAATTTAACTGTAAATTCGAAAATTCGAAAACGGGACGAAACTCATCAGTTTCGAACATCTCTACTGGGGAGCATCCACAGGGGGGGCAGGGAGCCCCATCTTCTTATTTTTGCTTTGACAGATATAGCCTCCTCCCAGAGTGCACGGAACTCACAGACATTACTGTTTGAGGCTCAAGCAGGAGAAAGCAGAGGAAATCTCAGAGGGGCGGAGCATAACATTCAGCAAACCAGTAACAAGATGTCAGCAACTTCCAAGGCACAAAGCTAGGCTCTGGAGGGACATAGGTAAAAAAAAATATGGCAATGGTATTTTTAAAGCTGCAGCTTCCAAATGAACATAACTTGATTTTACAGTGCACTTATCCTTTAAAAATATCGTCTCATTGCGTTTCCCATCACGAAAATTGACTTAAAATGACGTGGAGGTGTTACTTAACACCCAAAAAGATTACCAAATGTGACGCCAATGTCTCTCCTCTTTGTTGGAGGGAATGTAACCAAGTAGGATGCCTGGAGCACATTTTTTGGGAATGCCCTAAATTACAGGCTCTTTGGAGTGACATAGAAACCTTTTTAAAAAAACTTCCAACTAACTTAACATATATACCTTCTCATATGGCCCTTTTACACTTGAAGACCGTAGATTTGCCTCCTAGAGAGAGATTAATCTATAATCATATATTTGTTACAACAAGATCACTTATTGCTGAAAATCCAGATATGTTCCAAAAATTGGAGAAATACTAAAAACAGTAGATTTTAATCTGCAAGCAGAGAAAACATGGGCAATAAAATGTGGAAATCCTCAATCCTTCATGAAAGGAACTGATCTATGATCTTCAGTGTATCCAACTACTAAATTGCTTGATATTTAACTCTGGGAAAACCATCATCTCACAGAGACTTTGACAAGAACTGGCAATACTCATTTTAATAACAAACAAACTAAATAATCCATGACCTCATAACTCTTGGCATGTTTAAGTTAAAGGGGAACTGTGGTCTCCAAACAAGTTAAGTTTAAATGAAAGGCCAATTTCCTACCTTTAAAACGAGCCATCAACCACCTCTCTACGTGCTCCACAGCCCAAGATATACAGAAATGACTGACCAGAAAGTAAATGGGTGGGAGGCTGACATGTGACATTCCTGAGGCTTCTCCTGCACAGTGCCGCTGGCAAGCACAGCCTCAGACTCCCTCAGTGTGTGAGGGAGACAGGAAGTCCCACCTCCTCTCTGCTGTGTGAAGTCCTGACAGAGAAGGTAAGGGAATCTACAGCCCTTCTTTTTCACTGTGTGAAAACAGCCTTTTCAGGGAGAGTTCTCACTCTCCCTGAAAAGGCTGATTCCAAAGAGTTTTCTGTAGGGGGGGTCTGAGTAACCCACGGCACCTGTGAGTGGGCAGGGCCACGGCACCTGTGAGTGGGTGGGGCCACATGGGGCTGTAAGATAATGGGCCACCGGGGGCCTGCAACTGAAGGGACCAGGGGGGCTGCAAAGGGGAGGGGGAGACACAGGACAGATTGACTGACAGTTTCCGAGCAGGAAGCAAGAAGTGCAGGGGACTTGGTGATGCTGCTGCCATATCACGCACAAAAATTCTCAGGGGAGCAATTTCTATCAATTTACCTAAAGTAATTTTTGGACCACAGTTCCCCTTTAAAATAGATTGAACATAGATATAAAAATAATATACTTCTATGGGGTATGATATATATATATATATAATATATAATAATATTAATATATATATATTTATGGTGGGCATAGTTTAAAATAGAGATAAGTTGACGTTTTTAAAGCTAAAATTGTTGAGGATTACATCCTGACTATGTTTAAGCAACCTTATAGATGGATGCGACCCCTAGGATCTATGTAGGGTGGTTTTAATCCCCCATTTCCTAGAAGGCTCAACTCCATATTAACAGCAGATCCTTATGGATTCCATAGTCCAAAATATGCTATAATTTTTTTTTTTCCCAGTATCATACCTTATTATTTGGTGACCAATATTGATATAAACAAGTTCTTAAAGGGTAACTGTGGTCTTGAATTCTTCCAAATTAGTAAGAATAATTTAAAAATCCTTCCATCATACCTTCTCTAGATACAATTGGTGAGAAGTTATTGCTGGAAAGGTTCAGCAATATTACATCCTGCTTGAACACTTCCTGTTTTCAGCCATATGACCAGCTTGTATTCATGTGACCAGCCTCTGCCTACATTAATAGGCTCCCCTTCTCAACTGTCAATTTTTTCCCCAGGAACTTTCTGATTTCCCCAGCATTAAGTCTTAACTGAGCATGCTTCTCCCCCGGGGCGGATATGTGGGGCAGAGGTCAGGTGATGTCACTCAACTAACTGGAAGCAGGAAGTTTGAACATTCACCCCAATGTAATTTCTCACAGGCTCCAGCCAGAGATGTGATTGTCAGTTCATTTTAAAGGAAATACTGCAGGCTTTTATTTAACCTTCACTTGTTTTGAGACCACAGTTGCGCTTTAACGACTGTTATTATTTATACTTTATCTTTTTTTTCCTAATGTAAATATTAATGTACAAAACTATACTATTGCCTTTATTTGGATGTAATATTTGAAAAACCCCAATAAAAAAATCTATTGAAACTAAAAAAAAATAAAAAAATAAAATAAGTTTGTCCAGTGAGGTACCAAATATTTTAGAGGAGATCAAGCATGGAATGGCTCTGCTTTGACTTTTAATTAAATTGCTCCTAGTTACACTCTAATGGGGGCATCCTGGGAATCCATAGAAACTTACTTAGGACTCAGCACACTGAGAACCCTTGTGTATATTTTTTCAACTGTTTATATAAGCCCCATTTTTTCCCTTTTATGTGTTATGAACTGTTTGTTTTCCTTGTTGAATATTTGGATTAATAATCAGCAGAAAGGAAAAAAGGAGAAAGTACCGGTAGTTAGCAGTTTGCATTTCCTAATACTTGAGAAATTACGTATTGGCTAGGCAGACGTTTAGCTCTGTGATCGTTACTCAAAGTGACTAATGAATCCACAGCCTCAACCTGTTCATGATCCTTGGCAAAAAGAACTTAGAAGGGGATTCAGAATTTAACATCTCCCAACTAAATAAAACTACTCACATCTGAGAATTTCACCATATGAACATGGTTTCCCTTTCTCCGTCCCTCTAAACTGATATTTTATTCTTACCCAAAGTACATCAACATCACAATAATGTATTGAGCAAAATGTTTTAAACATAGAGATTAGGGTGTCTTGGGAAGGAAGAACTATACAGGATTCCCTTATTATTAGTGGACGTTAGTATTAATTAACAACAGATTGATGTGACAGGTGCATTTTAAATCATTTCATAACATGGTAGAACCTAGAAGAATTAGCTGCCCATGGTATGGTTTAATCCTGCCCCTGATCTGCCTAAACCCCCTTGCCCTGTTCACACCAGCACCACCCTGGCACAGGTCCCCTGTTATACATAATATAAGGTATAGTACTCCAGTATCAGCTATTATGGCCTGTAAACCAAGTGTCAATGCAGCAGTTATTATCACAGTGATGATGGGAAGGTGGAGAGAACCAAACACAAAAGCATCTTAACTGGGATCTATTACACATGAAATCTGATTATTTAATACAAATTTTTAACAGGGCTTTGCTTAACCTTAAGGTTGCACAAGATGGCCTTTAGTTAATTTCACAGTAGTTCGAATTCGCTGGGGCTGCTCTCTCATTAGCTGAAGACTCCTGTTTCTTGCCCATGTTAAACGAAAATAAATCGTGCATCGCTTTGCTTTATACTCCATTTGATTCTTAAGATACAGCAGCTTGCTCTCTTCTTTGGTTAACTACATCAAATACAGCTAAAAAGAGAACTAAAATAAATACTCTTATTGGTCATCCCTCTTTCCATCTTTAGGTAATGCAAAAAAAAAGTTTTAAAATAAACAAAACTTCTGGGCCATGGGGGAGATGCAATAAAGTTTGCTATAACAACTTACCTGTGCTTGTTCCCACAATGTACTAAACACTTTGTGACCATTGATACATTGCGGAAATGTGATCATAAGTTGTAAACTTTTAGAGTGGGCTTTGCGCTTATTCTCTCGTTATTGCATCTCCCTGCATGTGCATCTTCCTGAATGCAATGCATTCCAGCCACTTCGCAGTCTGAAGCAAGCAGAGACCCAGACATGCAGGTGCCATCACACCAGATTGCAAACAGAAAGAGGTTGAAGAAGAATGAACTCCTAGTCAACATCAAAAATAAGCAGGGTTATTCAATAAATGTTCTTATCATTTAAAATGGTGCTAATTTTGCCCCAACCAATCAGATGTTAGCTTTCAAATTTTAAATAAGATCTGATTGGTTGGGGCAAAATTAGCACCATTTTAAACGTTAAGAACTTTTATTGAATCTCCCTGTAAATGTCCTAAATGTTTTTTTTAAATCAACATATCCCCCTTCACAATGATTTTATTAATTGGACTTGAAAAAGCCAAATTCCTGTTAATTCTATTTCTTCTTCTCTTTTACTCTTCCGCTTTTTTGGACCGTATCTCCTCCCACAGTTTTTGAGCTAAAAACATGAAATTCAGTACAGACGTGCGGGGCATAAAGGAGAAGTGTGCTATGTTCTAGCTAAGGAATCCGTGGAAGTGTTCGGGCGTTATCTGTGAATTTCAGGACATTTTTTCTCATAGACTATAATGGTAACAATCCTCAACTGTGGATATTTCAAAACACTTTGTTTCATTGTCATAAATACAAATGGTGATACCCCCAACCCCCCACATATACACATGTACATCCAACTACTGACCTACCTTTCCATTCCTATGGAAGCCATACTTAAAGGGTAACATACATGCAAAAACATATACCCCTACCTCTCAAGGGTACACACACCTACTGACTTACCCTTTATTCCTTTGGCAGCCATACTTAAAGGGTAAGTAAAGTCAAAAAAACTCATTTAGATTTTTCCTCAATAAAAGATAGTTTTATGGTTGTAAACACAAAAAAAATACCCCCTCAACCAGACCCAGTTATACACACCTACTGGTCTACTTATTATTATTATTATTATTATTATGGATTTATATATCCATTACTGTGGCAACCATACTTATCTATATCTAAAGGATATCTAAAGTCAAAAAAGCTCATTTTGATCAATAATCAAAAGAGTTTGTTTTTTTTAACCCCCAACGTGATACAGGTAAACACACCTACTGACCTACCCCTCCATTACTGTTGCAGCCATACCTAAAGGGTAACTGAAGTCAAAAACATTTTTTTGATCAATAATCAAAAAAGTTTGTTTTTTTAACCCCCACGTGGCACAGGTACACACACCTACTGACCTACTTATCCATTACTATGGCAGCCATACATAAAGGGTAACTAAAATCAAAAAAACTAATTTTGATCAATAATCAAAAGTTTGTTTATTAACTTCCAACCTGATCCAGGTACACACACCTACTGACCTACCCTTCCATTTCCATGGCAGCCATATTTAAAGGGTAACTATAGTCAAAGAAACACATTTTGAACAATCTTTAAAAAAGTTAGTATTTTATCCCCCAACCTGATATGAGTACACACAAACCAACTGACCTACCTTTAAAGCATGTGACATACAACAATGTCCTCATCATTGGCATTATTGAGTTTTAAAATCTGCAGCACAAACACACACATTTCCTTCCAAAATGTGGTCTTTCAAGCCAAATTCAAAGTTTATACTTAAACTTTCCCTTTCTAGTTATATTTGTTGTCTGCAATCTAAAATACAGATGATTCATTACTTTTACATACTTGCTGGAGGTGTTGTAATGTTCTTCCCATCCTACTACACTTCCATGACCTCCTTCAATTGGTTGCATGGTGGATGTGCAGGCTTAGTAAAGGACACTCCTCCCCTTTGCCTTCATTTGTGCTTGTCAGTTATGCCACAATCAGCACTGTGGCAGCAGCAATATAGCACAATCCTCCATTGGTAAAATGTGCTGTGCCAGTCATTGAAGATTTGGGAAGTGCTGGAAAGCACTGGGCAAATAAAGTATGGGAAATCTTTCAATATTTATATTAGATTATTTACTTGTCAGAAAAGGGGGCAATAGAATGTCAGTCAATATTCTACAGAAAGATTATTTAGTAAATTCATAGTAAAATATTAGTTCTTAATCCCACTGTGTATTTATCTATTTTAGGGCTAGGCCATACTGTCGCGGGGGGGTTGCGCTTGTGCATGCAATTTTTTTTCTAACATTGCAATTGCGATACGCAGTCGCATGCGATCGCCATTTTAATTCACAATCGCATGCAATCTCAAAAGGAGAAATCGCATGCGCAGACGCAACGGAAATGCACATGCAATTGCGTTTGTGGCGCATGTGTGGCCGTGCCCTTAAAGATGTTACAAATTCTACGTGTAGATGCTATCTTGCAATAAAGTCCAAAAACTGTGGTACAGCCTAAAATGTTTTACTTTGTGTAAATACAGGGGCACTTGTAGGGGTGGAGCCACCTGGGACAAGCACTAGCCAATGACACCACGCCCTACAGAGCATGTGTTCCAGACTGTGGGACCAGCTTAGGTACCCTTACTGTTTAATATAGTATATAGTTCAATTTAACAACCAAAGAGATATAATTTTATTCCCATGAAGTATGCTGTTTTCTTTGGAAATGTATTACATTTCAACAGCAATTCCTACAGTTTTTAACACTGACTCTATATTAAGGAGATATGCTTGTTAAGGTTCTCATTCATCCAGATCATGGTATATCTGTTGTATTCAATTAGATCAACTGGACTTGTTGATCTAATTGAATACAACAGATATATTAAGGAGAACGTATTACACACTTTGTATGTCAATGAGAACCACTGATAGAAGTCAATGAGAATTCAGTAATTTTATGTAATCAAACATTTGTAAAGGCACTTTATCTACATATATTTATTATATAGGACAATTGTATAATATATTCTTCAATATTATAAATAAAATGTGTAATTTCTCCTTAATGTCCCTTTTTAAAATTGTGTCTTTTTAAGGATAAGTTCAACAAGAGCACATTGACTGCACAGAAACTGCAGCAAAAGAATGTCATTTACCGTATATACTCGAGTATAAACCGTCCCGAATATAAACCAAGGTACTTACTTTTAACCTATAAACTAGGAAAACTGCTTGACTCGAGTACAAAATGAGGGTTGACTTTCTCTGATAGGAAACCCCATAGATAGTTCCACAGACAGTCCCATAGAAAGTCCAATACACAGCCCCATAGATAGTCCCATACACAGCCTCATAGAAAGTCTCTGATAGGAAACCCCATAGATAGTTCCACAGACAGTCCCATAGAAAGTCCAATACACAGCCCCATAGATAGTCCCATACACAGCCTCATAGAAAGTCCCATACACAGCCTCATAGAAAGTCCCATACACAGTATCATAGAAAGTCCCATACACAGCCTCATAGAAAGTCCCATACACAGCCCCATAGAAAGTCCCATACACAGCCCCATAGAAAGTCCCATACACAGCCCCATAGAAAGTCCCATACAGAACCCCATAGAAAGTCAAATACACAGCCCTATAGAAAGTCAAATACACAGCCCCATAGATAGTTCCACAGACAATCCCATAGAAAGTCCCATACACAGCCCCATATAAAGTCCCTACAGCCCCATAGAAAGTCCCATACACAGCCCCATAGAAAGTCCAATACACAGCCGCACAGATAGTTCCACAGACAATCCCATATAAAGTCCCATACACAGCCCCATATAAAGTCCCATACACAGCCCCATAGAAAGTCCCATACACAGCCCCATAAAAAGTCCCATACACAGCCCCATAGAAAATCCCATACACAGCCCCATAGAATGTCCCATACACAGATGTGCCCTACATACCTTTCCAGACATCCCACCCTGCCGAACCTGGCTTCCGGGCAGGGTGGAGAGAAGGAGGCGTGGCCGAGTGATGTGACTAAAGGGGCGGAGGCGGAGTCAGGGGAGGAATACATTATGTGACCTAAATTACATCACGTTAGAGGCGTGGCTAGGGGCGTAACTGGCCCGTGTGTCGTAATTTACGTCACATAGAAAGCCTGGCCAGGAGAAAGGAGGCGTTCCGGAGGCAAACTCTCAGGTAGGTTCGGGTCGCGGGAGTTTGGGGTGGTCTCGCGGGTGTGCGGGGAACCACTCCAAAATCAGGGAGACTCCCACGACTCCTGGGAGGGGTGGGATACCTGCCTTTCTGTGCAGCCTGAACACTTAAAGATCATTTTTTTTCTTGCAGTCTGGGCTGATCTGAGTGAGCAGGACAACAATTGCCTAACCCACTGAAATTCTGTGTTACAGGGTACAGCTTTTGTTTTCCCAGGGCTATGTGATTTTGTCCAGCAGCATCCAGATCAGCACAGACCCAAGTATTAACCGAGGGGAGACTTTCAAGATGATTTTAAAGGTAAAAAAATTTGGTTTATACTCAAGTATACACTGTATATTAAAGTTATTTCTAACCCCTCCTATTTCCCAAACCACTGGCGCGCTCATGCTCTGTTTTACACAGTAGCTGTCCAATTAGCCACTTTGTGTATCCCTTTTGAATGAGTGGAGTGGGGGTAAATGTAAAACTAAAAGTAGTCATGATTTTACCAACAAATCATGTATATCTTTGGATAGACATTGTTTAGAAAGTAGGTTACTGTTTAAAGGAAAATATGTGACAGATTGGTGAGTGCTAAAGTACACAGACTCATGGCCTAATTGTTATTTATTATTGACTATACTGAAATACAATACCTTGCCTTGTTTTTCCTTCTTACAATTTAGTTACAGGACTTTACGGGATTTCCAGTGTTTCTCTAATAAATGACTTTTTTTTTTTTAATGTCTTGTCGTTACCAAATGAAAATGATAAAATTGTGGGGGCTATCACATAGTTTTAATGTTAAACTGGTCTGATATATCTGAGTAGGGACAGTGTTCTTTTATATTACAGGGTATGCCCACCCCCCAAATATGTAGCAGGAAATTGCCCAAAACCTTGACCTTGCAGGGTTTATATAACTGAAAGCTGTCCCCAAATATACTTTGCCATCGTTCCCTTGCTTCCTTCTGCCTGTCTTCCGAGCCTTCTCTGTGCACGGAAGACAAGCAGAAGGGGCTCGTCTAGCATCCGCTCCTGTGAATGTCATGAAAGCCAGCAAGGAAGACAAGCAGAAGGGCAGCGAGGGAATGTAAGCTAGTAAGTACATTTGGGGAGAGCTTTAAGATGCAAAAACCTTGCAAGGTTGAGGATTTGGGTCATTTCCTGCTACATATTAAAGGTAAGCTCATCCCAGCCAGTTAAAAATACAATGCAAATTAGCAAAACAAAAATCAAAATAGATAAAATTGCAAAAAGGAATCCATGTGAACTTTGTGATTAGAAAAAAAACAAACGTGGAATCCCGCTGTATTTCATATGGAGCAGGAAGTGGGTGTTGTAAATACCTCTCTTTGATTTAGATGCTGTGGATATCCAGAGAGGAAGGTTATTGTTCCTGTTCATCAGTTATGAATTTTTTAGGGATCACGACTAGTTCACTGGTTTCATAGTGTGTCTGGATGCTCTGGAACACATGTCTGGATGGTTTCCATCTGTTTACAATAGACTCCTTGCCAGAATAATTGCTAGGACACAGATTTATTGTTTCTGTCTTCCAATATCAGTTATTTTGTGAGCATGTTTCATTTTTGTAAAGGATCTCCTTACCTACATGAACAGTTATAGTAAGGTGGGCTCGGCTCTATAAAATTGCTTTTTTAACCTTTGCCCTATTACACCATGGAATTAAAATGTATTTTTTAGCTGTATGTACAAATTATAACCCTCACTGTCAATATGAAAATAACCCTTTAAAACATATTCGATACCTGCTTGTGATGGTTCTCATTCATCCAGGTCATTGTATATCTATTGTATTCAATTAGATCAACTGGACTTTAATTCTTGAAGAGGTTTCGCTAGTAATCTGACTGGCTTTCTCAATTCAGAATGTCTTGTACAAGAATATGTTGGCCCTATATACTCTGGAATGTCCCAATCAGCATATAACAGCCAGGTGTTAGGGACCTCCTGAATGTTGATTGCATTGTAGCAAGAGGTGTTATCAAAACTGTCCAGGGTAAGGCGTCAAAACAACATTGGACATGGCAGACCAATGGTGTTGCCTCCCCCCAAACACAAAAATTAGAGAACTCTTTATTGTACTGTGTATATGATGTTGATTTTCTTGTGTTTTGTTATTGGGTCATACCAATAAAGACATACCTAAAAAGATTGATGGTTATATCAATCTTTTTTTGGTATGTCTTTATTGGTATGACCCAATAACAAAACACAAGAAGATCAACATCATATACACAAATGACACAAATAGCTGGCTCTACTAAGTATTGAATCAGTGGATTGGTAACTTCTCCAACTCTTGTTTACATTCTTCTTTAGAACTTTTCAGCAATTTTTTGAGCTGTTGACTTTTCAGATGTTTTATATATAAATATATATATATAGGCAAATGGTAGTAGCGGCACTAACTGAATTAATGGTAGATAGTGGTCATGGTTGCCAGCTCAAATGGGATCAACAGTCCAAAATGTATAAGAAACAATCGATCAAGCGGCACACCAATCCTCATGAGCTTTTATTTGGTTCAAAAAATGTTTTCACATCCAACTTGTTAAGCTACACTCTATGCAGTGACTATAGCTATAGAGGAGGAAGTGCCGACAAGCTTCTTTCCAAAAGGTATTTATAAGAGTGACATCATGAATGTGATTATGTGTTGTTCACTTACTTGTTTTGCTTGAGAAAGGGAACGCAGTTTCCTGAAACGTTGCAGTACTTGGCAAGTTGGATGTGAAAAATTTTTTTGAACCAAATAAGAGCTCATGAGGATTGGTGTGCCGCTTGATCGATTGTTTCTTTTATATATATATATATATATAACTCGATGAATGGAGCAGTCCTGGGTCTTAAATCCAAAAAACTTTTAATACGTGACAAACGGGTTTTGTCACGTAATTAAAGTTTTTGGATATAAGACCCAGGACTGCTCATTCATCGAGTATCCATATATCTGTAAGTGCAAAAAAACAGCACCTTCAATCACTGCCTTATTTTCTTAAAGTTTACTATTTTGTGAGATGTGCATATAATCCATATAATCTATACATATATATGGGGGGTAGGAGCTGCAATTCTAATTTCCAATTTGGGTTCTTTTAGAAGTCTTCCATCACAGTTCCCATAAGTTCCCACCTGTAACCAACCTCCCGACTTGTTTCCCGCATACACATGCGCATCAGTGCTTAGATGTTCTCAGTAGAGAGAATCCAGGTTTGTGTGCCTGCAGTGCACTGCGATGAATGGAAGCCTGTCAGAAATCATAACAGGGCCAAGAACAATAGGAATTTGATAGGCTAGAAATTTGAAAGATAAAAATTGCTGCTCCTCCATCACACCTATTTATAGGGGAGATGATCATTTTCTGACTATGGTAGTCCTGTAGTTTCCACCTCCTTTCCACCATACATACAGTACATATTCCCCAAACCTAGTGCTTAACTAAACTATAGTGAATTGAGACCATTCTCTGCTACTCATCTTCCTTTGTAACTGGATTGTCGTCTTTTAGTCAATTTTATGGGGCATTAAGCCACTAAGGGGATGTTATTGATGCAAAGTAAGAGTAAGACTTTTCAGATGTTTTATATATATATATATATATATATAAAGATGGCTAACTCGATGAATGGAGCAGTCCTGGGTCTTATATCCAAAAAACTTTTAATACATGACAAACGGGTCCTGATGGCGGCCTAAGGAGGGCTGAAACACATAGACCTTTCTATGCATTTCAGCCCCATTTTATATATATATATATATATATATATATATATATATATATAACTTGTATTGTATGTATTTATTGGGAGGCTTGGTCAAGCCTCCATGTGTTAATAGCACCCTCAAAACGCCCCTTTTATGGGAGGTCTATGCCTTTAATATAAAGCACTGGATGGCCACTTCCCTCATTTTAAAAAGCCAAAGGGCTGGAGGGGGAAGGGAGAGAGCCTGTTATATGGATCCAGTGTGTAAGAATGAGAAATGCAAAAGTTTGCTAATTGTAATTGAAGTAAAAGAAATTGAAAAGGTTAGACGTTAGGACCTTCCAGACTGGGGTTACCTTGACATGGTTGGAAGGCTTTTCATTCATGTGATCACAGTAATTTATACTAAAACCCCTTTGTTTATGAAGTATGCCAGTGTGCAGATAATATAATATTGTATGGGGCCTAGGAATGTGCATTGATTATCCTTTCTATGTTTATATATAGAACTTATATATAAATAGATATATAGTTGTTTTCGGGTTGTATGATAGATAATGTAACTATTTAAAAAGGATGTCAAGATACTTAAAGGGGGTCCAACGACAGATACAATCCCCTGCCACAGACAAGCACAAAAGATGAATCATGGATGAGCCCCATTATGGTGAAAGGAGACCATTTATGCAAAACCAAGCCTGAATAGAGTTGGGAGGGATCGACACCAACTGTTTTTCATGTACAATGCTGTTCTGACACTTTACCCTGGGCAGTTCCTATAACACCCCTTAGCCTCAATGCACCCACACCTTGCATTCAGAAGGTCCCTAACAGATATACCATGACCTTGATGAATGAGAACCTTCACTAAAGCACATTTACCTTCCAACTTCAAGATGGGAGACTGAAAGTTACAGGCACTTGCAAAATGTCTAATTTGAAGAAACATGTTTTGAGAAGGTTAAAGACACTCGTATTCTTCATTTTTGTGGATATGGTGCTAGGATTTATTTGTGGATTAGATGTGGAATAGGGGGCATTTCACTCATATGGCCTCCTAAGGCAAACGACTCAGAGCAAACGCATACACTCATACAATTATTGACCAAAAAGGACGTTCGAGTGTGCAATTGGACGTGTGTACGAGGCTTTAGATTGTAACTTTGTAAATCAGGGTGATTGTATTTTATGGATAAAAAGTTGTCTTTTCTTTTAAAGAAACTTTCTTTGCAAGTGCAAAACAGATTTGCCATTGACATAAAGTTCCATGAGACTTAATCATGGAAAATCAGGAACTTCTCATTTTACAGTGAACCAGTAATGGTTCTACACCTCTTGTCATTTACTGCATTACAGTGATTTAAGACAATGTTAAGCCTCTTCTATTCCTGGTGTATCTAAGTTATAATGGCTTTGGTTTATTTTTAGCATTTCTTATAAAAACCTATGTACTGTCAAGTGCCTAATCATTACAGACAGTGGGGACATTAGTTTCAGTATGTGTTAGCGAGTGACTGAAACACTAAACTGCAAGTTATGAAAACCAGAAACACAATACAACAGAATATCATTCTGCCTATAAATGGTTTGTATCATAATTACTGAAAGTGAGGTTTGTGATGTTTAGCATACCCAGCATAGCCCTTTAACTCCCTTTTCTCCAAATGATTTACAGAGCCTACAAGGCTACGGTTTGTTTGATCTGTGCATCTGTCCTTTACAGACTTCAGTTTCCTTATTCTTTTAGATCTGGTTTCCTCTGTGGCTCTCTGCCACTCCCGGACTGTTGGCTGTGCTGCTGTATAAAAGACTCCTCTACTGTTCAGCACAGACTACTGAGCTCTACAGGACTGTGGGAATCAAGAAGCACTTTGGTAAGCCTGGTGTCTGACTGGGGAAACCACTGCCAGCAACTCCTACAACAGGACCAACGTATATGCAAGAAAACGAATGAACTGGTAAGTGAAACAATCGGGAGCATGATTTTCAAATACATACATATACACACAGGTAGACTACATTGTGTATATAAACTGTAACTACATGTCAATAGAAAACTGATAAATACATTTCTATAGTCTTTTTCCATTTTTCTAGTCTTTGGGTGTAAAATCAGTGTTTATTCTATAAATCTATATTGGTAATGGCAAAGCTTTAAATGTAATAAATTTCAAAAAAAACTTTCCCACCTAATGGAGATATAAGTACTTTATCTACTGCTGCTTGCCTGTCCAATACGAGGAAATATATCTTACTCTTACTTTGCATCAATAACATCCCCTTAGTGGCTTAATGCCCCATAAAATTGACATAAAGACGACAATCCAGTTACAAAGGAAGATGAGTAGCAGAGAATGGTCTCAATTCACTATAGTTTAGTTAAGCACTAGGTTTGGGGAATATGTACTGTATGTATGGTGGAAAGGAGGTGGAAACTACAGGACTACCATAGTCAGAAAATGATCATCTCCCCTATAAATAGGTGTGATGGAGGAGCAGCAATTTTTATCTTTCAAAGTTCTAGCCTATCAAAGTTCCTATTGTTCTTGGCCCTGTTACTGATTTCTGACAGGCTTCCATTCATCGCAGTGCACTGCAGGCACACAAACCTGGATTCTCTCTACTGAGAACATCTAAGCACTGATGCGCATGTGTATGCAGGGAAACAAGTCGGGAGGTTGGTTACAGGTGGGAACTTATGGGAACTGTGATGGAAGAACTTCTAAAAGAACCCAAATTGGAAATTAAGAATTGCAGCTCCTACCCCCCATATATATGTATAGATTATATGGATTATATGCACATCTCACAAAATAGTAAACTTTAAGAATAATAAGGCAGTGATTGAAGGTGCTGTTTTTTGCCTTACCTTTTGTAAAAATGTTCTGTTGCTTGTTTAGTTCTCCTTTATTGTTCAGCTGGCTTTTGCATTCTATTTTTAAAAAACTATTTTTCTTTAGGTATGCTTTAATGTTCTTATTTGTTCAATATGCTTCATGCGTTTCATTATACAGAACAGATACATGAGTTGTCTTTGTTATTCTGTTTTCTATAAAATGATGAAACAAGACATCGAACAGATGTTTATAGGGCTGGTGCATTGGCAGGTTTTTATTTCAGCCCAGTTAATTGATATGAATGATATTTTGATCGATAAGGCCAAAATATTGGTCATAATTTCCAAAGTGACCTGTCACTCCTAGGTGGTTTTTAGGTCACTGGACAGCAAGAAAAAATTCCAACACACACTGCTAATCAGTTTATCAATTGGTAGTTCTGTCAGCTATAAAAACAAGGAATATGTCATCCCAAAAATTATACACTGGTGGAGGAGACCATTTAAATGGGAAACTATGGTGGAAAAACAACTTAGGCTCGAAATGTAAAAATTTTAACAAGGAGATTCAATAAAAGGTTAAAAATGGTGCAAATTTTGCACCAGCCAATCAGATATCATTTAACATTTGAAAGCTAACATCTGATTGGTTGGGGCAAAATTAGCACCATTTTTAACGATAAGAAATTTTATTGAATTACCATGAATGTACTTTATGCCTCTTACACACAGATTTTTTTTCTGCAAAATTGGAGAGTCGGAATAATCAGACAGGTTAGTAAATTATAGTCAATAGTGTGGCCTTCAATAGACTGCACAATAGGTAGGGGCGAAATATTACCTGGTGTACTATGAATGAAGGGCATGTCCCACCCTGACCTAAAATTTGTTTCTAAGCAGATTCACCACTAAAAATTCCTACTCTTACCTCTTCCCCCTATTCATCTTAAAACTGTACAAGTTCTTTACAAGCTTGCATGTGTGCAGATAAGGCAGCTCAGTTAGTCATTGACTATAACGTCGTTTTTCAGACTAATTGCTGTTTGAACAAGAAGGCATCGAACCCAAAAGCATAAACATTGGTCGGCATACAAGGTAAGGTAATAAGGTTGAAATCATTTCAGTTTGAGGAGGTAGGATCTACTTAGAGAAAAAATTTTAGGTCGGAGTAGACATTCCCTTTAAATCTGACTGGAATGGATCAGTATAACAATCAGTAGATCACTTGGGGAGATATTGACCCAATGTCAGCCTGTGTGTACAATACCTATACCCACATTATTAAACTACATACAAAACATATTACATGCAATGATTTATATCCATGTATTTTAAGAAAGCCACTTAAGTCACATTTAAACTGCAGCTGTCAGGGTGGCAATGAATATGTGACAATACATGGTGCAAATTTAAATGGTTGATTATGAAACTACAGCTCCCAAAATCCCTCACTGGAAGTGACCAGTTTTTTGTTTTCAGGGTGAACTTGCCCTTTAAGGCTAGCTAATAGCTGCAGGGGTTAATACTTTTCAGAATTAAGCCAAAGCCACAAAGATATTAAACATCCAGGTAAATGTTCAACTCCCTACATGTATGTGGAAGGAGGGATAAGATTGAATGAAAACCAGAGACGGCCACGATTTCAGGCATATCCTTTCCGATCTGATGGGATTTCCTTGTTATCTGCCAGGTGTATGATTTGTAAAGGATAGACCTTGATGCCAGAGAATTACCACTACCGGCATTTTGTCTATGTGTCTGGACTAAAGTTTCCTTACTAAAGTAGAATAATATACAATAATATTACTATGTGTGTGGCCCATAAAATGATTACTTCCTATAAAGAGTATAGGAGGCAGATCATTGCAGTGTGTTGTGCCTGGCCAAAATTCCAGACGGATTGAATTTTCTGACTTTATTTTGTGGCAGTTGTGTGTATGGTCACTTTAAGATTACCAGCTGGTATAATAAGGTCAGGATACTTTCAAATTGTAGAGTTTATTCTGGGTGAATAAAGAACAGGCATGCCAAGGAAGAACTCTTTTAATAGTACAGAGATCTGTTTACATTGATTCAGGAGGACAGTGAGGCTCTCCTTTTTTTAGAACTGCACAGATATAGACAGAATAGTTACAAAATCCAGAGCACTCCTCATTCCTTAAAGTGCACAAAAAAGTCACAATACAAACTTATATTTTACCCTGAACAGCATTGGTACAAAATACTGTGCAACAATTTAGGAAGGTGTCACTTGTATGTGGAAACAGCAGTGGTCATTCACAGAGAATCCTTATTACGAAATGCAAGACTCCTTAGCCCCCAAAACTAAATAAGACCAGATCCCCAAGAAGGGTTACATTTTTGGTGCAAAAAAATTCCAACTCAAAACATGTCTACATTTTTGAAAAGTCGCTAAATTGTCTTTATCACAACTGTTGCACAATTTGGTGCAAAAGTTTCTCCCACCAATTTTCTCCATACCGAATGTCGGTGAATGACCCCCAATATAACCTGGACATTCAGCTGAAATAATTCCAAACACATTTCACAACAGCCCACACAATCATCACCCCAACAAACAATTCGTCATAGATATAATTCACCCATCAAACACAGTTCATTTAATGGACATGATTAAGGGAATGTAGCTGGATTAACAACAAATTAATGTTTATGTTTTAATACCTTACTTTTAATGAAAACATTAAATGGGGTGGTTTAATTATGATGGTTATTTTATTTCATTTGTGTTTTGTCTTTGGTTTTAATAAATAGGTTTTGATGGTATGAATTGTATTTACTATTGCTTACAGGTATTAATCAGGATTTATAGAAATGCTTACATGTAGATTTAACTTGAAACCAAGACATTAACAGGGTTATTCAATAAAAGTTCTTATTGTGTAAAATGGTGCTAATTTTGCCCCAACCAATCATTTGAAATGATAAGAACTTTTATTGAATCCCCTGTAAGTCCTATAGATTAAAGAAGACAGATTTATAGCCTAGAAATTGCTGACTGATACAACAAATCCCTTGCATTTCTATGTGATCACAAACCATTTACTGTATACTGTAAAGCCAGTAAAATCGTTAACAGCATCAAGCTTTGCAGTCCCCCCCCCCCCACTCTCCACTTGTTATGGTTTTCAGAGTATAGTATAATTATCATTTGTGTACTCATATACAATGTTCTATTACTAGTTTATATTTCAATAATTTTTATTGGAATTTTTCAAATAAACAATTGTCAAAATAATGACATATCAACATATATAATTGTCAGCATAATAAACATAATATTACAGTTTTAAATAGGACCTTTTATACATCTCGTGGAGTTCTACTACTGTAAACATATGTTATATTTAAACTCCACATTCTTGTAACAGCGTGTAACCACGAGTGAACATTTTACTCATTATAGTAATGATTATTATAGATCAGATTTTCCCTACATTGAGGGTGAATTAAACTTATTTATTTAGTTCCAGAAAAACGCATCTCTCTGTTTCCCACAGAGTAGTATATGTCTAATTTGTTTTGATGCGTATTATGATATGGATTTCACGCGTATCTCATGCTTAGATTTGCATCACATATTTGTCATGTCGTGAACTTTCCGCAAATTAAACGCAAACTTTACACAAACTTAGAAGCATAGGTTTGTAGAACCATTCTTATTATGATGCGGATATTATATATTGCAAAAACCCATAAGGATTTGTAACTGAACTTATATCTATACTTATGATACTGTTATTCTAGTCTGATTCTATTATCTAAATCAGCTTAATTAAGTATATACACCAGAGAACAATTTCTATTGTTCCATGAGTCACATATGGAGCAAACCTTCAAGAAATGTGGGATTAACCTCCCTACTGAGATCTTCGAAGCCACACCAGAAGCACCCATGTAATCTTAGTTAGTAAGATATGGTTGGTGTATGATATATCATTGATAAGTCTGGTTTAGATCTTCCAATCTATACAATTACTAGAATTATTAACAATACTAAAACTATTAAACTAAGCTACAAGAATTAAGTCCAACAGGACCAGCTGTTCATAACATAGTTATGAGATCTGTAATTTTCTCCAGAAGTTTTCTCACCTGGGCTGTGCCGAAGTTGTTTTAGAACTATGTGAGAGGGAAATGTGACTTTTCTAAAGGTCTACTAATTTTGATTCTGGATATACCAGAGGCCATAGGCTTGCTCTTTTCTGAAAGACTTGTAGGTTACCACATCTAATGGCCCAGAATTTCTCAGCTATAAGATCGGATTCCACTTTTTTAATAATTTCTTCTATGGTTGGAAGTGTAGTGGATTTCCAGTTTTCCACTATAAACATTCTAGTAACAACAAACGTGGTTAAAAATTTGCCTTTCTTTGGGAGGTAAGTCTATGGTTTTTAAATGTAGCAAGGCCATGCCTGGTGGGATTGAAATGAGTGTTACTGGCAATTTTTTAAGGAAGTTTTCTACTTCTTCCTATTTAAACTATTACTAGTTTAAAGGGTATGTCCAGCAAAAATGTAAGTTTGTTTCTAACTGATTTACTGAAGAACAGGAGGTAAATGCACTATCTCTTACCTCCCGTTCTTCATTAAGTTTAAATGTAGAATGTTAGGTAAAGGAGCTGTGTTTTACCTCCCATTCTTCAATAAAACTAACAGGAGCCAGGACAGAAGGTAAGGTACCGTATTTACCTGATCACTCGCTCCCCCAACGCATAGTCTGACAGGTCCTGACAGACTCAGTCTTTTGTGCGCCTATAGGAAAGATGGGAAGGATGTCGCTGCAGTCAATGAGTAAACTGTTAGAAGCATCATGAGCAGCGAGAACAGTTTACAGACGCACTGATCTAATTCTACTGCTCTCCTATGTCCTTGTGAATTATGGTTTCACCTGGCAGATCAGTTTAATGTCCCTTTACGTTTACAAATATTTAACAGTAATAGTTATTTCCATGAAAACCTTTGGGCGTTGGATAGCTTTTTTCAAGCTGATGTCACACCATGTTTGGCTATGAGAGAGAGCAGATTAGGACTGGAGCTGATTGGAGGCAATGGTATATAAACTTCACATTAACTTCATGTGCCTCATCACTACATACGCAGCAACAATAAGTGGCTGTTAGGGAATTAGACATTTCCTTTCAGGCTCACAACTGTAATAAGTCTAGAGAATTTATTAATTCAGATGCTTTGATGCAAGCTGTCATTTACACCGTACTGCTTTATGTCGGAAAGGAAAATTGCCCATAAACCATAAAAAACATACCAGAATGCATTCAAGTATCTTAAGGAAATGGCTCATATATGTCTTTATGGCATTACTACAGATGACTCACAAACCAATTAAATAATAAAGTTAATATGGGGAGAGCACTTGTTAGCCCTGAATATATCTAATTTGGGTAATAGGTTATTTTAGCTACTTTGAAGCCAAACATGACAGCTGTAACCAATACAACTACAAGGGGAAAAAACACATTTCTCCAGCCATGTGTATTCCGAAAGCTACTGTATTATGTAATTTCTCCATTCTGCTGTTGTAGAACTACAACTCTCATCATACCAACTAGACCTTCCATCAGGGGAATCATAGGCTTGAATAAGATGTATTGCTCATTTTGATAATATAATTGAAAGGTATGTCCACCCCTAATAAAAACTTTTAGTAAGTTACTCAGTTCCCCCCAAAACATTTTCGGGAGGAGATGGGGGGGGGGGGGGTCACATTTTACTTAAAATGTTTAATAATGTTACCAGAGTGGGTAATCATACTTACAACCTCCACGACACACTGTCGCTACATGTCTTTTCCGTTCATGAGCAGCAGTAGTGGAGGCTCGTCCGGTAATGGCAGTCAGCCATTGGCCGTGACTGACTGCCTTACCCGGAGATAGCAGAGAGCTGGTGGATTGTGGAGTATGATTACTCACTCTGGGAACACGATTAAACATTTTAACTAAAACGTAACTTGTGTTTTGGGTGGCCCTGAGTAACATACTAGCAGGGAGATAAATCAAAGTTCTTACTGTTAAAAATGGTGCTAATTTCGCCCCAACCAATCAGATCTTATTTAACATTTGAAAGCTAATGTCTGATTGCTTGGGGCAAAATTAGCACCATTTTTAACGGTTATTGAATCTCCTTTTATTAGGGGTGGACATGCCCTTTACACAACATTCTTCTAACCTGTCTTTGCAGATGGGCCAGATTCATATTGAATCCTTGGGTCTGAGTTAAAGATTTTCAGCCAGCAGTAAAATGACTTTTTAAAACTGTAAGATTTCCAGTTTCTGGGCAAACAATGGATATTTCTTCCTTGGGACACTGAGCTGGGCGTAGGCAGTAAACAGTATTATGGACTTTCCAACTACAGAGTGAGCACAAATGCTGAACCTAAGCTAAGATGAGATGAGGAAAGGAAAGACACCTCCAAGTCTCAGGAAAGGAAAAGCTGCGTTTTTTGGAATTCATGAATCTTGAAAAATGCAACAACACAGATTTTGCATAGGGAACCATTATAACATTTCCACTTCTGTAATCTATTTGTGGTGCAGTACAGTGCTGCATCCATTTGTGTCCGCTGTATTCATACAAATAAAAACACAACTTGTGGTACAGGCACATGGTAAAACTGCCTGTGTAAATAAAGCCTCAGCTGGTAGTTTGCAGGCTTGACACCTATAAATGACTGCAACTTCCTGCCATCAATAATAGCGATCAGTTGATATAGGGATGCTAAGACTAGAAATATAGAGCTCCCAGAACTCCCAGTTCAGTGTCTGAAACACTACAGATAGAATTTAGATGAAGAACTCATGAAAAATTCTGACCATCAAAACCTACCGCATTAATTCTATAGTTTCAGCTGGAAACTTCTGTTTCAAGGCCGAATTTCTAAACTAAAAGTTTCAACCCGTAGACCCACCGGAAGAACAAAACCCCACGGGTTTGTTCATCATTAACTAGGGCTTATAATGCTTAGCCCAAGTAAGAAACGCCTGCCTTGGAATCAGGACTTTAAATGAAACAGCATCAAATTATTCAGAAATATGGATATATATATATATATGCATGCATGCATGTTATTTCAGTTATTAATCACACTCTGAAAGCCTTCCAGCTGCTGTGAACATTTCCAGTATCCTGGGATTTGTAGTAACAGATTAACCACAAAAACTGGCAAGGACTGAATATACTGTTTGGGTTTAAATTACATTTCCTGCAACAACAAATGCAGCTGCTACGGAGATTTAAGTTTTAATGGTTTTTGTTAGGAATGTAATGAGAATCCTCTATATAATGTTTGATACCTGCCACACACATGAGAAAACATAATCCTCATACATGTTAGATAAAACTTGTTTCATTGCTCCAAATGTGATTTATTTAAAAATCTCCATACAGACAGATTGCTTGGCAGATGCCAGGCAGCTTGTGCTGTACTAGAAAGAGAGGAGTAGGAAACAATCTAGAAACCTCCTGTGCCAAGACAGAAGGCTAAACAATGTTGACAGATACCTCCATACATGCTAGATAAAAGGAGCAAAAAGCCCTCCACTGAGCATAAAAATGGAGCAGAGCCTTCTTATAACAGAAGGTATCTTGCAGCCACATGCTATATGAATTGCATTGCCCACAATATCTAAGAAACCTGAATTTATTACTCCAAGGTTCCCCAGAGTAAGAGGCAGAGATATGCAAAATTCTCCTTTATGTCATATAGCTAATGCATGTGTCCACAACCGCTAGCTTATTAACATGCATTACAGCCTATGGTATAGTTATGTTTTGATCTTGTTAGATCTCGGCAGATACAGATTCATGACAAGTCCTACCCCATAGAGCCATGAATATGTATCTTGCACTTAAGGGATCTAACAAGATCGAAACATGTCATGTCTGCAGGTGAGATGATTGGCTCTATACCATCGGTTGTAAGCTAGCGGTTCTGGACACATGCATTAGCCATAGGATATAAAGAAGAAATTTGGAATATCTCTGCCCCTTACTCTGTAGAACCTGGGAGTAAGAAATTACTTCTTGTTTCTTAAATTTTGTGGTCAATGCTATTCATATAGCATGAGACTGCAAGATACCTTCTGTTATAAAAAGGCTCTGCTCTGCTCCATTGCTACATAATTAGTAACTGGAACAGAACATTGGGCAGCTCTTAAGTTAGACTTAAATCTCTCAGATTTCTAACTATTGCAGTTATGGGCGTTGAGGGGTGAATAACCTATATACAATTTTAATGTGATGGGAGAATATGCCATTTAAATAAATAAAATATTTTTTCATATCCATAAACATTAGTCTTTGATAGCACACTTACCTTTCTGGGTTTTTTTATCGCGATCTTTATTAATTATACTGTACCTGAAAATAGCAAAGGTAAGGCTAAAGTGACACTTTACTTTCACATTGCAGTCTATTCACTACATTCACAAAGGTTAACCAACTATTTTTAGGTTACCAATAGCAGCTGTGTGAGGCACACAAACTTACTATGCATGCAGGTAAAGTGCAAGCTCCGTTGGGACCGGTCAGAGGAACAGCGGGATCTCAGGTAAGTACTCTGACTTTCCTCCTGTCTCCTGATCGTTTAATTGAAAAACAGTAGGTAAGACTTAGCTTGTTTGCCTCCCATTCTTCAATTAAAATAAAAAAATACTTGTCTATTTTACGAGTGGAGATACCCTTTAAATGAACACTAAGCCAATATAATGATGTACAGTAAATCTGCATCTATTATTCACAGGGAGGAGAGGTCACTTATTACCACCTCCCTGTGAATAATAGAACACAAGGGTAACAGAGATAAACTCTACTCGCAGCTTCTTCCCAGCTGACAGGCAGGCTGTCCCGATCGGGCTCCTATCTTTATTATTGGCGCTCATGTGCAAAAGATAGGGGCTCAGTCAGGACAGAGGAGCCATGAGTTAAATGCCAGTAGGTAAGTATATCTCTGTTACCTGGGAGTTCTGTTATTCACAGGGAGGTGGGAATAAGCAATCTCTCTCACCTCCCTGTGAGGAATAGATACAGATTTACTGTACTTGATAATATCGGTTTAGTGTCCCTTTAAGAAGAGAATAACTTATTCAGCAAAAAATGACAGTGCTCTACTTTTTTTTGATCATTTATATTGGGCATAAATGTATGCAATGTTGACCTTTACAACATTAAAAAAAATCTGCAAGCACCGAAGAGCTTTGTTCTAGTACATTTCGTATCAGATATCAAATAACTAAAATAAGCATCAGAGGCTGCAATTTGTGCTCACTTATAACTATTCAAGGGACCACATGATTATATTTATATATTATATAGTATATATAAATATTACTGTGTGTTGTTTTATGTGAAGTTCTGGAGAAAAACTGCTTAATTAACATAATTACTTTGGATCTTTGGAGAGTCTGTCTGTCTATATATCTATCTATCCGTCCGCCTGTCTGTCTATCTATCTATCCGTCCGTCTGTCTATCTATCCGTCTGTCTGTCTGTCTATCTATCCTGTTCTCTAACACATGGGCTAAACCAATACCTTGCTGTCCCAGGTAAAACGTTATATCCACTATAGTTCATCTATTTGGGCCAACAGGGTACCATTTATTTTGATTTATTATATTGATTGGCACAACTGTCAGTTGAAATTATAGGGCAGAAACTGTGTAATAAATCAAAGAAAACAAATTGGTTTAATGCATCTTTAATATTAATTTGATCCTTTTTTTTCTACCATTAAAACATTTAGATAAAAACACCTGAGGGCACTTTCACCTTACCACAACCCCCTAATGATAACAATACACTATGCATATATATGGTTAATTAGATATTATATGAAATCAATCAATGAAATATTGAGACAGTTAATTTCCACAATGTTCACCGGTCTGGACCATTCATTTTGCAAGGTAAAACAACTAGTGTATGGCATAATGAACATATCAGTGTTACTTTTTGTATTATTAGTATTAATAAGTCAAACAAAACAAGCAGGGTTTCACTGTTTTACATTAATAAGTGGTTCTTAGATTTCCAGGGTATTTCAAGCACTATTCTTTTAAATGCTTTAACAGGTAACAGAAGACATTCACGTTGTTGCTTGGTCATTGGTTACCAGTGGCAAAAACCAAGACCAAGATGAGAACCGATAACTTTATTGCATTTCTGGTGATCCTAGAGGTGTCTTGCATATTAGGACAAGGTTAGTATTCATCGTGAACTGGGACACATACATGTCACACATTCAGCAACAACAAACTATTTACAGAAGTCCCAGCTGCCTTGGATAAATCAACAGCACTGAAGAGGGGATATACCCAGTGTCAGTAAGAAAAGATAATTATTTTGATTGCAGTTTGTTATACAGATCTTGTTTAGTTCAGATGCTTTCTACTCTGGACTCCCAGATTCGCTTCTTGACCTGATAAAACAACAAATTCTGCACACTTTGTAATAACTACTAGGCATTCTGAATATTTTACCAGGGTTTTCCAACATACATACAGACTCTGCACTTATGACTTATCTACAACTTTCAGAGAACCCTGTATTTATAAGTTTTGAGGACCTTGTTACATAGCTTGCACCTCTAACAATGGTCACATTGTTCTTGCTGTGATATGACAGATTTGTATTTCCTTAGCCCCATAGCCAATGTTCCCTTTAACTTAAAGGGTAACTTCAGCCCCAAATGCTGAGGTTTAGCTACTAATACACAGCCAATCCCTCACAGGAAGTCCCGAGCAGAGCACACTTGTAACAGCTCGAACGGTATATGGCATATAGTCATTACCCAGAAAAGAAGGAGGAAGCACGAGGGATCGGCTGTGTGTAGGTAGTTATATCTCTGCGTGGGAACATCTGAAAATGGGCTTTTGGGGGTAATCTTTTGAAATAGCTAAAATTAATTTTGGTCTAGATTTACCCTCTAAAATTGTCTGTGTTCATAAATATATTTAAAATGTTGTGCACTACACACCACAGCACTTATATTCCAGCAGATTTTTGTGTGCACACCACTTTACCTTGCGTGCGCAGGCCTGCAGAATTATGTGCACGCGCATGAGCACACAGCCTAAAGGGAACACTGCCCATAGTGAAAATTTCCAGACTTGGTCATGTATTTACTTATGTATTTAGTAACACAACAAGTCTATGGAAACTTGTCACTTTCACTAGCTAGAAAAACGTATTACATGTGTATTTGTATGCACACTAACTGTAATTGGACTTTATATGCACAAGAACCAAGACATGACCACATCAAAACAGGAACACAAACATGAATGCATTTAAAGATATACTAATTTTTATTAAGCATTTTTTTTAGCTTCTTGACTTGCTCAAGCCCGGCAATTACTGAAGAAATTATGTTCCCCAAGCTTTTGTTTTTCTTTAAGGTTTCTGGTTTCCTCCTGTTCTAACTATGGAAAACCTTTGGTTCAGGATCAGGTGTCTTGGGCTATATTTTGGGAGTTCAAAATTCTTTTGCTGTCAAATAATAGATGAGGAATTTCTTGCTTCAGTGTTCATAGTTAAGTGAGGGACATCCAGTGCTAACATTTGTAAAGGAAGATTTTCTTATGAGGAAGGAGATGATATACTTGGTGTTCAGTGCAGCCAACAATAGAAAGAGAATAAATCCACTAAAAATGTGTGGGTTCTATTAAAATTAGAGGGGGTGGCGATTACATATTTCTCAATCCCCCTCCTGTGTAACCACTCCAGTCTTCCTCTATTACAAATACCCTTTCAGGTGCCTACCCAGTCTATCATTTGGGGGTAATTGTTTTATGTAATTATAATTGTATTTAGAATGTGCCACTTGTACATGATAAAATACAGAGTATACAAACAAGAGGATAAGTGCAGGCAATTAAACAGATAAATTAAAATTACAGAAACAAGGTTTCATAGTTAAGAACACATATATATAGATTATGGATGGATATTCTGTAAGTGTCGTGAACCATGACACATTAGGAATGAAATCCCTAGTTAGAGATTAGCTTTTAAAAGGACTACTAAACTTTAAAAAACCTTCCCAATTTTTCGGGAGATAGGAACATGTATTCCTACCTACCATTTTATGGAATAAACAAAAATAGCTAACTAGAGATATTCGAAACGGTTGAGTTTCGTTCCATTTTCAAATTTTCGAAAATTTCGAAATTCGTAAAACGAACCCATAGAAGTCTATAAGAGAAAAACTTTTTGAAAGTTTCTGTCCATTTTGAGGGACAAATAAAGACCTGGGGAATGGTCTGGGGAACCCGTAAATATAACCAAATTATTTTAAAACTATCTTTCCTCACGATAAAAATTGGATAAAAATTCAAAATTCTGAAAATCTGGATTCCGTGAAATCCAGGAGTTCCGAAAGTTTTGTTGGGACTTTGAAACCCTCAGATTCGATTCGAACCCGCATTACATCTCTATAGATAAGCACAGGTTGTCTCTAATCCCATGGCCCTGGGTAACAGATATAATTGGAATATTACCAATTATCATTATTGTTAGATATAACCAGCAAACATATTCTTGTCAATATAAATTATATCAGTGTAATTTTAAGTTCAAGACAATAAGGCTTACACATATGAATACATGCCACAGGCTTTTGTGTTGTAACTTCTTTGATACAAGTTTATATACGCTCCATGAGATTTTTGCTTTACTTGGTTTGCCCCTTTCTTCACTTCCGCTACCTCCAATTTACTTTCACTTAAAAGTTATTTGCTATGGTTGGCAACAGCTCTCTGCCAACATGTACAATATTATTTAAGCCAGACAGAGGAGAGCTGGTCGTAACCACCATGAAAAATGGGAGATAAAAATACTTGCTTCAACCTCCCACAGAATTGTAAAATGGGACAACTAGTTCATTTAAGCATACAAATAGATTAACCTTGGAATATTTTTATATGCGATTAGCTTTAGTATTCTGCTTTTTCCCCCCTAAAAATTTCCAGTCAGTGTGCTTGTGTTTCTACCTTGTATAAAATGTGCATCAGCTACCTGCTAGAACAGAAACTAAGTGCAAATAGTGCAGTAGCCCCTGAATACAACCCCCCCCCCCAAAAAAAGCCTTTTATTATTAGCCCTGACACCAGCATCAAATTATCATGAATTTCAGGTTTCCAGAAGTATGAGATCTTAAATAAGTCTACAAGAAGAATCCGCTTGGGGAAGAAAAGTACCAGCTTTCTGAAAAAGAGCAAGGCAGAGGGTACATAAAGGAACAAGATATACAGGCTTTGTGTTGGTTCTGAAAATAAACCAATCACAAAGCTGTATTACATTCAGGGGGTTTTATATTCCAGGGCTAGAGGGCACAAACATTATCCCTGGAATGTTTTTTTATATCTGTTCCAAAATATATTTATTTCCAGGGAACGTTGATACTGTTGATATTGCCATTTTAATTTACAAGCATGGACATCTTTTTTGTATTAAATTTCATATCAAATTTATATTTAATACTAAATAAAAACTGAAAAATATATGGGATCTTTTATTTTATATGATTACATTACTACCTTTAGCACCCACTGTCAGCCCTGTAGGCCCTCAGGTGAAAGAAAAATGAGCAACAGGTAAGGCAAAACCATCACTTTGTCTTGCAATGCAAACATGAGATGGCCTGGCAGACAAAGGTGATTTTGGAAATAACTGATCCTTTTCAACTTTATATGGATTGTAAACTTATTCAGTCTGGGGGGAACAGTCTGATATCTTGGTCCATTCTGGGCATGCTGTACAGTTTAGATGGCAGACAGGCATGCTGTCATCAGTGAGCTATAAGCTCCAGTATAACTTTGCTCCTCTATTTCTCCATTAATGGTGTGAGGGTGAGAATGTGGTTAATGAAAAAAGACTAAAGGTGGGTACACACCGTAATGATCTTTAAAAGATGACAGACGAGTATATTAGCCAATGAAATTATTACATTGTTAACATGTGTGTCCAGCTTTAGAGGGGGTAAGTTATAACAAAGATAATATGACTTTGATAATATCAGCCCCAGTCAAAATATCAAAGCTATCAAAGTTCCCATCACAGTCTGTGCAAGTGCAATGCATCGCTAACTCAAAATCTGAAGCAAATCTATTTTTCCTCCTTTACTGCATATTACACTGTTGGAAAAAAACAGTATCCTAAAAAGATGAGTATATATAAAGCTCAGGTTGAAATTTTTTCTATAGGTGCCTATCTTAAATATTCTGTCTGCTTCTTCCCTTCTGCCACGTAGAGCTTCAGGAATGGAGCACTTGGTTCAATATTGATCACCCTGGTGGCAATGGCGACTATGAGCGTTTGGATGCCATTAGATTTTACTATCCCCACAGAGTATGCCAGAGGCCTCTCCGTATGGAGGCAAGGACCACAGAATGGATTCCTGCGAGTAGGACAGGAGAGGTGGTGCACTACAGCCTAACAAAAGGATTCTGGTGCATCAATAAAGAGCAGGTTGAGGGTAGAAACTGTTCAAATTACTCAGTCCGCTTCCTATGCCCAATAGGTAAGTACCAAATATACTGTAGTGCTGTAGCTCTGTTTTTGTGACCTAAAAACTGTCACACAATAAACACTAAATTAGGTGGTAGTGGGTGTTTAAATTCAAAAATGTATTGTAGATGGTCATTTGAACATTTCAAATTTATGATTTTAATTTTATGTTGCGCAGTCCTGTAGATTACTGTAAAAACATATACTTAATGCTCTTCAGAAGATTGTCCAAGCAAGTATGTTTAATTACATGTGATCCATTTATTTAGCATAGGCAATTTGCATATTCCTTTAGCACTAAAGGCCCCTAAATCCACAGCTACAGTACACAGAGTAAATATTATGGCAAATAAACAGGGAATTGACAGAGAGCTGCAAGTGCACAGTTTTAATATCACCTTTTTTCACTGGCTTATTGAATGAGAACTTCTTCCCTTAACCCAGTGAATCATCCAGACCACAATCTTAGATTCCTTTTAAAATTTAGATGTAAAAAAGAAACAGATAGAAGACAAATGTCTAAATAAGTCTAAACTTGGGCCATTCAGACCTGTCCTTGATCCATAACCAGTACTTATACTATCAAGCTGAGCTCAGAAGTCATGAACTTTGCAAAATGGCTGTCTTCCAGAATAAATACAGTTTGTTGTGTCATTGGGAAACCTCTATTCAGTACCGGAGGATCTAATTAAAAAAAAGTATATATACACATATCTACGCGATATATGTAATCTCCACATAAGGGGAAACGCGTAGATCACCTTGCAATAACGTTTGTTTGGGATTAAGACAAGTCCTGTGAGTGCTTCCGAATTCTTCATGTTATATTTTACTATTGGATCCTCCAGCTGTACTAAATAGATTTTATATATATACACACAAACAATGTTCTATTGTCTAAATCATTAGCTCTCTAAAGTGGTCTACAAGAGGTCAAAAACCCACTAAAAGTAGTCCATTTTAGAACAGATTGCTGCCAGTTACATTTCAATATTGAGAATTAAAATTATTTAATACACAACACAGCAAAAATCAAGTGCACTTTTACATCCCTCCAAAAAAAAGCATTAGAAAATCTAATTAAGCCTGCGCATATGCACCCATACTTACAGATGCTAAACTAATAATCCCCTTGCACTCTATATTTTACAATATTGCTTGGTAACACGGAGCTTATGCTTATTGCCTTCATTTTATATTTCTCCTCTGTATTCTGTCACATTGATTTCTACATTTGAATGCCATGTTTTCTGTTCATAATATGTGTCTAATATTAATAATTGTATAATACCAGTGATACATCCAACTATTCCAAAACTATCTTGGTCTGAATGGTCAACATGGAGTAAATGTTCTGCCAATTGTGGTGGTACTGGCCTGCAAACTCGGACAAGGACATGCTTAGCAGAAGAACAGTGGCAGGAACAATGTAATGGTCCCACAGAAGAAGGAAAAAGATGTACTGGAAAAACCTGTACAGGTAAAAGGAAGGACCATTGTTTATTCAGTGTAAGATAATGGAAGTTCCTTGTATTACTTTAATTACAAAATTTTTTGTTTTTTTTCTATAAAAGGTTTGTTTTTGAAAGATTTCAAGTCAAGACAATGGGTATATCTGGGAATATAGACCTCTGCCCCAATAGCAAACCCTAGTAAATCAGCGTTGTGCAACCTATAGCTCTATAGTTCCTGTTGAAATACAAGACACAAGAGCCTTTTATCTGTCAATAGCAAGTTGTATGCTGTAGTTTACCAAAAGATTGTCAGTATAATAATCTGCCTGCAGCAAACATTTTTTAATGCAACTATGGAAACATGTATGTGTGCCCTATGCCATCTACATAAAACATGACCCTACTTAACAGTTTGTGGACCTTTTAAGACCGTATTCCCTGGTAAACTATGTAAGCTTGATTTAACAGTAAATACCAAGTACAATTGGCACCAATGTTTGACCTCTTTGCCATCATGTTTACATTAATCCTGACTGGTAACCCCTTTTTCTGTTTATCCTCCTCAGTCTGTGACATCAGCTGCTCTACGGGGAAAGTAAATGCAGATTGCACAATGTGTGTGTGCAAAAAACACATCTTGTATGGCACAGTAACTCTGCCGGACGGAGCATTAGCCATTGGGGTTAATGTGTACATCATAACTAAAAAGCCCAAATTGGTGGCAGTATCAGATTCCCAAGGAAAATTCCAGATTGTAGGATTGTGTCCAGACAGCACAATACAACTGGAGCTAGAGAAATATTCTTTGATCACTCTTAAAATTCCAGATACAAATAGTACTGCATCTGCTATCAAAGTCTCTTTCAAGAGAAAAGGTAACGTTACATTTTAAATGAAACTACCGTAATAAAATAATATGCTTAACCATGATTCAGTGGGTTCAAGAGATCAGAAGGGTAGCTGTACAGAACCAATTATCACAGCAACACCAGGCAAAATGAATGTTATTTAAAGCTTCTTGGTTATACTCATATCAAATCATATCCAGTGAATGTTATACTATTACAATTGTATGTTGGATACAAGTAATTGCCCAGACACTGCATTTTAGGTTTAAAGTTAGACTAGTGTATTCACATGAAACTAAGGTGAGATATTGTCAGGAAGCACAAAGATTTTGTACACTTGATGACAGTCAATGTATAGAGTCAAAATAACCATATTTTACTAAATATATCACTTTAAAGTCTTACCGTAAGTTAAAATAAATCTGTATCCACTGTAATGTTAATGCTAAAAAAATGCAACAAATACAACACAAAAATTTGAAAATAAAATATATCCCTCAGTGTGACTAAAGGAAATGTAATTGAATATCCCAGTGTGTTTCTTAATAAGCTTAGTAAGCTTAAAGTAAAATACCTTTGGCTTAAAACAAATTTAGCTTAAAGGGACAGTTCAGTGGAAATTATCAATATTTGTTTAATTGCTAGTTTGTGTAATGTCTTCTTAGCTATTCTACATATTCTCTTCCATTTTGAAAAATCAGTTGATTTCATACCCTTTGCTTTTCCCTGCGGTTGACATTAGTGAGCTGACATTTCAGGTTCTAACGGTCCTTCTTCTTCCCAGGATGCACCACTTCCTTGGAATGTTCCTAATATTAATTGCTACTGATTGGCTGTTGTATGGCTCAAAGATGCTCAGATCTCTACTGAGCAACTGAATTAACCCAAGCGCTGGGTCAATGGCAAAACCATAATGTTCTCTACTAGGGGTCCTGCAAACAGGAAGTCAGTATTTCGGTTGCATTTATTTATACACAGACAAAATGCTAAATTGTCAGATTAAGGTCATTGGGATGAAAAAATACTACGCTTTCTTCTGGAAAGTACATGCATTTGCATTGAACTTCCCCTTTAATGGAATTAAACAAACATACATAGGAGTATAAATAATGTAAAGTAAAATGAGAAGAAAAAAAAAGAAAATGAAATATTGTACAAATAATATCATTCATTACAAGTCAGAAAGGGGAGATCAGCTCCTTGTACAAATATATATATGTATGATTATGTGCAAACTTTTGTTACCTGCAGAGAAACCGTATATTGTTGAACACCCAGAGAATAAAGTGAGAAGAGTTGGGCACAGTGTTAAATTCTGCTGTAATGCAGTGGGGGAACCAGCCATAGAGCAGTACCTTTGGTGAGTTTCTAAAACTGAACTAAACTACAATTGGTACATTTTGAGTTTTTTGCTATACAAGGATAATCTTGCTGATACCCAGGTTAAACTGTAGAGAACAATGAAAACCTGATCCCTTATACTGTGTATCTGAACTACACTTCACATTTTCTTTTCTCTGAAGGTATCATAATGGAACCCTCCTGGACCAGAAAGTGTTCAAATACAGTGACCAGCTAACATTACGCACACTGGACATGAGTCAAGCTGGAGAATACTACTGCAAAGCCAAAAACAAAGCAGGATTTACAAAATCCAAACTTGTTCATCTTACAGTCATTGGTAATGTTAAAAACCTTTGATAAAAAAAGACCAACACCAGCACCTTACCCTAAAGGTAGCCATACATATGGGTAATACTTGACAAATCCCATCAGACAGGATTTACTGAGTATCAGCCAGGTGTGGGAGCTGAAAATTATCATCAACACTCTATCACCAGACTGGAATTTTTTATTGCATCAATATAACACAGTTATTTATATGGGCAAAATAAACTATTGTTCCGTATAAAAAAATATAAGGAGCAAACTTTTCTGTTTATTGTGCAACTAAGGGCATATTTTAGATCTGATTCCCATTCTGAATTTGTGACCTTAGTCATATATATATAACCTTTAGGTTGTCTCAGTCCTTTATGTAATGCATGTACTGAAGATTGTATAAAGAAAATCATTTTTATTGTAAAAGATCCTCAAGAAGTAGTGGAGTCAGAATTTAGCAAGAAAAACACTAAGGAGTGTATTAATATAAAAATTATACATGAAATAGAATAAGTATTTCAAGTCACATACTCTTCTTAATGTATGATCATGTATGAATTGTACTACCAGTTCTGCCACTAATTTGAATATACAGAATTCCAAAATTTTTGGGCACTCTCTGGACTTTAAAACAAAATCTAATTTACTGTTCTTACACTGCCATTCGTCTACGCATTTCGGCCATCTTGGTGGCCATTCTGATAAAGGCTGAAATAAATGTGGTTTAAAAGTCAAGCGAGTGCCCAATAATTTTGGAAGTCTGTATGTGTGTGTGTGAGAGATCAATGGTAATAATCCATAGCTTTTCAAACTTTCTCTGCATTGTCTCTAAACTGCTGAGTTGTCCCAGTCTCTTCTCATTAATGCTATTCCTAATTATCAAGTCTTCCTTCATGAGAGTTCAAGCTATAGAAACCCTATTCTCAATAAAATAAAATAGAAATTCTAGATCTCTACAGATAGATAGTTTTGTCTATGGGTGCTGGGTTATTGTTTGACAATCTGTAGAGAGGGAAGCATCTGAAAGACCCCTGTGGCTTCCCAATGTCATTTTGCAATTCAACAAGGACAGAGCACAAAACAATGCCAGCCACCATACACATTAGATAGATAGATGGAGAGGCATCTAGGGGAACGAATGGTAAAGCTTTCACCCATTGATAAGAGGCGTCCTTAAAAGCACTTTTATTGTTGCATTCTTGGAGGAATTATTGTGTTAGGATAACAAATTTATTTTAGAACAGGTTGCACTTTTATTTCAATAGATATATTTGGTCATGCTCATCTTAAACTGAAAATAACTTACTTTCTATACCTTCTGTCTTTTGCAGGAAATCAAGATCCACCCTGCAATCCAAAACCACAGAGACATCTTATCCGCCTTCCTCATGACTGTTTTCAAAACCAATCAAATTCATTTTACTACAATGTGGGAAAGTGCCCTTCTACTGCATGCCCTGGAAATCTGGACAACGAACTGAGATGCAAAGAAACAATGCCATTCTGCTGTGGAATTACAAAGACAGAAACAAGAGAGATCACCTGTCACGGATACACGCTACCTATAAAGGCTGCAGTCAAGTGTGGTTGTCAAAAGTGCACAGAAACTAAAATCATAGTTCGTGGAAGAGCAATAGCAGCTGATACAGGAGAACCAATGCGATTTGGTCACATTTATATGGGAAACGCCAGAGTTAGCATGACGGGATATAAAGGAACTTTCTCAATTAATGTTCCAGCTGATACAGAGAGGTTGGTTCTTACTTTTGTTGACCGGTTACAGAAGTTTGTAAACACCACAAAAGTGCTCCCATTCAACAAAAAAGGTGCTGTCTTTCATGAGATCCATCTGCTTAGAAAAAAGGAGCCAGTGATATTAGACTCTATGATAACAAACCAAATATCCTTGGGAGATGTAGAAAATAGTGATCCAATAGCGGAGCTTGAAATTCCTCCAAATTCTTTTTATCGGCAAAATGGAGAGATCTACAATGGGAAGGTTAAAGCTAGTGTTACATTTTTGGACCCACGAAATATATCTACAGCTTCTGCTGCTCAAAGTGACTTGAACTTTATTGGTGAAGAGGGAGACACCACACCATTGCGTTCCTATGGAATGTTTTCTGTGGATTTTACAGATGAATCTAATAAGGAATCTCTGAATGCAGGAGCAGTTAAAGTCTTTCTTGATTCTGAACAAGTAAAAATGTCAGAACACCTTGAGAGCATGAAACTTTGGTCTCTGAATCCAGAAACAGGCCTATGGGAGGAGGAAGGAGATTTTCTGCAAGAAGGAGTTCGACGTGGAAAGCGAGAGGAGCGGACATTCCTTGTTGGGAATATGGAAATCAGAGAAAGAAGACTGTTTAATTTAGATGTCCCAGAGAGTCGCAGATGTTATGTTAAGGTTCGTGCATACAGAAGTGAAAGGTTTTTGCCAAGTGAGCAAGCCGAAGGTGTGGTGGTGAATCTTATAAACATGGAACCTGAAGCTGGATTTTCTTCAAATCCCAGAGCTTGGGGTCGATTTGACAGTGCCATAACTGGCCCTAATGGAGCATGTTTACCAGCATTTTGTGATGACAAAAATCCAGAGGCCTACTCTGCATTCATAACTGCTACCCTTGGAGGGGAAGAACTGGAAGCAGTGGAATCCTCTCCTAAGTTAAATCCAAATGCAATTGGTGTTCCACAGCCCTATCTCAATAAACTGAACTACAGGAGAACTGATCATGATGATCCTAAAGTAAAAAAAACAGCTTTCAGCATGAATGTAGCAAAGCCTAGCCCTAATGTTGCAGAGGAGAGCAATGGTCCTGTCTATGCCTATGACAAACTACAAGAATGTGAGGAGGCACCATATAATGCTGCACATTTCCGGTTTTATAGAGTGGAAGGTGACAGGTATGACTATAACACAGTATCTTTCAATGAGGATGACCCTCTGAGTTGGACTGCAGACTATTTAGCTTGGTGGCCAAAGCCCATGGAGTATCGGGCATGTTATGTGAAAGTTAAAATTGTTGGCCCCCAAGAGTACATTGTGAGGTCCCGAAACATGGGTGGAACCCATCCACAAACAGTTGGCAAACTCTATGGCATCAGAGATGTGCGAAGTACTAGAGATCTAGAAGAGGCCAACCTTTCTGCTGCATGCGTGGAGTTCAAATGCAGTGGAATGCTTTATGACCAAGACAGAGTTGATCGTACACTAGTAAAAATCGTTCCACAAGCAAGCTGCAAAAGGGAGAGCATCAATAACATGATACATGAGTACCTTGTTAATCACTTACCAATGGCAGTTAATAATGATACTAATGAGTACACAATGCTGGCTCCTCTTGATCCACTTGGTCATAATTATGGTATATATACAGTAACTGACCAGGACCCTAGAACAGCCAAAGAGATAGCTCTAGGTAGGTGCTTTGACGGAACCTCTGATGGCACCTCTAGAGTTATGAAAACAAATGTAGGTGTGGCGCTTACTTTTCACTGCACAGAAAAGGATTTAAAAGATCAAAGTGTATTCCGTGGCAATGGCCTGGCTGCTTCTAGTGTTGCTAGAAATGGTGGCAGAAGGCAACAAAGGGCCAGTAGTAGGTCCAAACAGTCGAGAAAAAGCAGTAATCTCTGAACAGTAAGACAAGTGCAAAGCATATCTACTCAGTAAAATGAGTAAAGAATATTCATTATGGGTCATAGTAAAAAAATATATTTTTAATTACTTGATGTGGCATGAGAGGTCGGTAATCACTCTGAATATCAGTGGCTTTTTTCAGGTAGAAGTAAAGTTAATATGTAATACATCCGTCATGTCATCACTATTTTATTTACAGCTTTTTTCATTATTCAGCCACAATACATGTAAAAATACTGCAAGGGACACAAAGACAATGGGGAAACCTTACAAAACAAAGAATGACTATGAGCTTAAAGAGAAAAACACAAATATGACCATTTTATCAAGCGGAGTCACAGAATTGACTAATGAGAATGACACCACTAGCAAATGCGCCATGTAAAGGTAAATAAACAACATTCCCTTTGGAAAGTTTCATAACATACAAATCTGGTTTACCTTTGATAATCATGCAAAATCAAGTATTACTTTTTATCAGAATAGTGTGCAATAGATATTATTTACTAGATGCACACAGACTTTGGAATCAGAAATGACAGTACAGAATGTGGTAAACAAAGTAACAAAATGATACATTGTAATTACAACTATTATCAGGTTTCCTGTTTACACTTAATTTGTCTTCTAACCAACTGTGCATTCTACATAAAGATGTCTGACACATGAGACTGCGATCCAGACAAGGAAACTTGCCAGATCTTGCCTTTTATGGAAATCAGCTGATACACCCTAATTACAGAATTTATGGAAGCAAAGAGAAAACAGACATACCTTGTCACAATTACAATAGAGTTTGTTACTTTTTCACATTAATGGTGCTTTGAACAGTGCGTTGAAATGTCTTGAGCATCTATGGCAAAAATAACACAAAAACTGTAATTGTAGTACTCCTATAGTGTATCTTCATACAAATAATAATAGTCATAGGACAAAATGTAATTATGCAAACAATCGTAATTGCTAAACAGTTATGTATTTTGGCTGGGTGTTTTTAAAGGAATTTTACACACTCCTAAACTACTGTTCTTATAATATACCAGTTTCCTGTGCATTGCTTGCACACCTGCTTAAATAACAACTGAGTTATGGATTCCTTCTTTCCTTCCCTTAGCCTTTATATTACCATATGTTTTTTTCTGTCATGGAGATAGAGAAGTTATTAGTGTAGTAAAAGAAACTTCTGTCCATTAGCTATTATGGAACAGCCACTTAATGTTCCTGAAACTTTTTTTTTACATTGATACTGAAATAGAGGTAAATGCAAACACAGCACTCCACAGGAATCAAGATTTAAGGCTGGTGCATGCACAGGTGAGGGTAACCTGCAATCCTCTTATAAAAATAGAACCATCATTCTATTAAGGGAGTGGATGTTCCCAAAACGTCGCCAGTGATTCACTATGTTATGATGTATTTACAAAAATAAATCCTATTGAGTGCTACACAATTTGACTTTTTTTTCCTATTTTAATACTGATAGTTCGATTTAAGTTTAAATATAAAATAAACCAAAGATCATTGTGCACACCGGTCTTAAAGAAACGTGTTTTTAATATATCAACATGCGACGTTTCGGTGTCAACATACTTTCTTTAGGTGCCATGTTGACACCGAAAGGTCACGTGTTAGCGCACACCGTTTCTTTATGACTGGTGTGCGCTATAGACTTTTCTTTGAATCTATTCTCGATTCAGATGCCACTGACTGTGGCACTATAGCAGCACCCAGCAGGAAAAATGCTAATCTTTAAATATTGGGAATAGGTCATAGTACAGTATTCAGTTCTCTCCTTCCATCTAGGCTTTAGATCAGGGATGTCCAACCTGCAGCCCTCCAGATGTTTGAAAACTACAACTCCCAGCATTCCTCCATTGCAAAAGAAACCATGGAATGCTGGGAGTTGTCGTTTTCAAACATCTGGAGGGCTGCAGATTGGACATCCCTGCTTTAGATGGTGCCTCTCTAGGCTGCATATTGAACTTTGTGTGAGGAGGTGTTTTTATTAACAAACCCCCAAACCCCATTTTCGCAATATGCATAACTGCCAAAGATGCTCCTGAAGGGACTTACCTGACCCGGTCCCTCGCCCTCCTCCTCTGCGACGCTTCTTCCTGGTTGCGGCTGTCAATCAAGTCGCAACATGACATCAAACCCAATTACCAGACAGCCGCGACCAGGAAGTGGCTTGCTGCTCCTGTTCTTGCTCGAAACGAGCTCGCAACATTAGCAGGGGGTGGCAACCAGGTGGCGAGGGACCAGGTCAAGTAAGTCCCCCAGCAGCATCTTTGAGTTATGAATAATGCAAAAATGGAGTTTGGGGGGTTGCTCTACATGACTGCCCTTAAAAATGCTGGGAAAACCAAAATGGAATTTACCCAATACAATATTTAACACAATACTTGTGGCTCTCCATAAATAGTGGCCACTGTTTGAATCTAAAGCTAGCTCTTCTCTGTTAGGTCATTTGTCACCTATAGACAGTGGCAGACCCCAAAGAAAGAATAGGAAAGTTGTTAGGAAGGTGGCCAAGCTTCTGTGGAGCATGGGTAAAATAGGGGAGTTTTACGTTTTAAAGGCAACAACTCAGCTCCGAATTGTGTGGGGAATAAATCTGCTAGTTTGGTTTTAACATTTCATGCTATTTTACTTTTTATTTTTCATAAAATATGACTTAGCTGAATAGAAGTTAATAGTTTTCACTGTGCATTTACTGGCCTCTTTGACACTGACAGGAAACCTATATATCGAGCAGACTATAAAACATGTTATATCAATCAGTGTAAATGTGCATGCAATGTTTGATTATTTCCTCTCTCCGGTGTTTCTCTGTCCCTTGGGGGAGATCACTCACTCAGAATTGCAGATTTGTAACATTATACTTGAATATGTAAATAGGATTGTATTTATTTCAGTGTTTTACCTTGTTTGTGTAATTTTTTTAATATAGACTCTTTCCCATTTTAGCTTGTAATAGAACAGATGTTTTTACAATAAAAAAAACTGTTTTGATTATCAGCCAACCGCAGACCATTAATTAACAATTGCCAATATTCAAAATGCTGTTTCCTAGTGAAATGCAATGTTCAAAGTTGCCTTTTAGCTTATATGTGTTAAACATTCATAAACTCACTTTAAATGTGCCCTGTGACAGTGGGGTTGTTCTTTTTAATAAGCCGTGAGGGTTGTTTTGGACTAGGAACTTTGTCCCCTGTACCTGTATGCTGATGTGTGGACAGCCTTATAGCTAAAAAGCGACAGCACGTACAATCATATTTACATTGCATGCACCAAAAACAGATGTTTTTAGGTTTTTAGATGAGGAAACACTTGAACTTAATTAATTATTAGACTATTGTTCTCTAACAAATTGTTCTGTAAGAATGAAAAGCTTTATTCCGATTATGCTAGAAACCGGTTATTTGGTAACAGGTTGCCCTTTATAAGTTTGCCATAAAAAGCTATGTTGGGAAAGATTGTAAAACTTATCTACGCTTCTTATATAAAACAAAAAAGAAACTTGTAATAAAAATTTATTTGACATTGCTGTTGACTGTTATTTATAAAGAAATGTGTAACCAATTCAAAAAAGCAAAAAGGTCCTCATGGATTCAAATGGCATCTTTGTCTTTATTCAACTTTTCCTGTCAATTGGAAAATTGGCCATCCATGGAGATCTTACCTTGCGACATTCCAGCGACATTCAGAAAACTGGCCCGTTCATTTTGACTGAAATTACAGTCATAGATCCCAAACCATGGACCAACTGGGAAACATTTCGAGAATGTCGACAGGTAATACCACTGCTGCACCAAAGATCAACTCAATGTTCATGTAAGACCAAACATTGAATCGTTGTAATGTTGCGTCGGTGTATGGCCACCATTACTGGCAATACAGATCGCTGGTACTTTCTTCTTTTAGGGCTGCAGAACAGGCAAATTCTGCTTGTCAGCACTAGAGATGGCCGGTTCGCGGATCCGAACCCGGATCCACCGCGGATTTATCCCGTTCGCGAACGGCGGATTTTTCACCTTCCGAACCGCGGATTTCTCGTATTTTCGAAAATGTTCAAAATTACGAGATTTCTCGGATTTTCGGCAATACGGATTCTCGAAAATTTTCAAAATTACGAGGATGTCTATTATTTTCGTAAATATGTATTTTCGAAATTACGAGGATTACTCGTATTTTCGGAAAACTTGTTTTCGAAAATTTTCGAAATTATGAGATTTCCCGTATTTTCGAAAATTTTCGATCCTCGAGCGGACCGGATTTTGCGAAGTTCGGACATCTCTAGTCAGCATTGGCTTTGTGAGGCCCGATAGGCTCCTGAAAGTAAAAAAATAGCAAAAGGCCACACTTCAACATACCACACCACAACGTGTTAGCGAACTTGATTGCGTGTGCGATTTCTGTGCGTTGACTCATTTGCACATACGCATGCGATTGTGGGAAAAATGGTGAGCGCATGCCTTACCAAAGTGGACACGCAGGGGCAAACGCACGTGAATTTTTGCATTCCCGCAAATTTCATGATATTTAAAAATGTGTGGGAAATCGTGAGAGAAATCACGTGTGCAAACACGCTAAAAAAGCATTAATGTGGCCTAGCCCTAAAGGAATATTCCATATGCTTTCTGTATAACAAGATAAACATTCATTTTAAGTTAAACTGCAAATAAAATTTCAAAAGGTAAAATAAGGATATTAAACACACTCCTTTTGGGAAAATGGAGCAAAGGTCGTCAAACTGCAGAGAATAATGGTCTAGAAATGAGAAGGGTAGGGGAAAGCGATGCTAGCAGTGGTATTTCATCAGCGTGGTCGTTTTCGGACCCCCACACCTTTCAGATACTTGGCAAATTCCTTCAGATCTGATGGGATTTGTCTGGTATCAGTAATGTGTATGGGCAGCTTAAGCCTCAGACTTAAGATACTCCCAAAATAGATATATTATAACTACAAAAAGAAAAAACAAGGAAAGGTTTCATGCAGCCAATAACCAAAACTGAACAGAAATGTATGTACACGTTTATTTGTAAAGTGCAAATTGGGTTCTCAGCACTGTACATAATAAAAATGTACCGTATATACTTAAGTATAAACCGACCAGAGTATAAACTGAGGTACCTATTTTACCTGAAAAAACTAGTAAAGGTGATTGACTGGAGTATAAACCGAGGGTAGAAAATATGAACACTACTGCAATACTGGATTTGGCTATTACTGTATGGGAATTTGGATGTCCATTTAAAGGTCAATTAAAGCCTCATTCCCTGGCACTCTAGATGTTTGGAAACTACAACTCCCAGCATGCTTTAGTTGCAGTGGCAAGCACCCTCCCCCATGTTCATTGAACAAGAGGTAAGTTGTTATATTATCCATCTTACGGTACCGGAGTTCCAATGTACTGACACAGCCCTGTACTGGAGAACATAGCCCACCACTTACAAGATTGGTCTCAAGTTAAACCCAATTAAAACGTTCTGTGCTATGCTCCCTGGTCACACTACAACTCCCAGTAATCCCTGGTGGACCAGTCCTACCTTACAGACACCTCTTGAGAACATGGAAATCCAGATGTTTTGGAAACTACAACTCCCAGTATGCCTTGGTTGCATACTACAAGGCATGGTGTGCCAAGGTTCGACATCTCCACCCTAGAATAACAGTGAGACAGGAACTTAATGGCCAGATACAGAGATAATGACATGGTGTGTGTAATACCCACTATTGGTCCAGTTACCCAGCAGGTCTTTCAATGAGTTCCCACACTGCTTGTGGGAGGTCCGTACTACAACCTGTCCAGCAGTGAACATTTCACTTTCATTTCTGGGTGGTGACGGTAGGGGGCAGGTGATAGCTGTGCACTCACTGTACTAAGCTGTGTGATACCATCATTAAAGGGCATGTCCACCCTTAAAAATTGTTTTTAATATAATGTTCCCTCATGTCTGGCAGCCCCAACCGCATATATTTTATTTTCCAAAAGCCCCCCCAACTCTTACTTACCTCCCCTCGTTCCTCCGCCGCACGCCGCCCTCTGCTTGCGAGAATGCAAGCAGAGGGGCGGGACCGCAGTCACGTCTGTGATGGCTGAACGGCAGCCAATCACGGACGCGGCTGCCGGTCATTCAGTGCAGCGGAGGAAAGAGGAGAGTAAGTAAGAGTTTGGGGGCTTTTGGAAAATAAAAATCGGTTGGGGCTGCCAGACATGGGGGAACATCATATTAAGGGGGTTTTATGCTAGGGGGAGGGATAGTAGAACGGGAGGGGGAGGGGGAGGGATGGGGAGGGGAGAAGGGCTGCAGTACGCATGGCAAATATCTACCGGAGGCAAGGTAGGAGGCAGAGTCCTGCTAGCCTCCTCGTGGACAGTTTTTGGGACTTTAGGGGGGGGTCTACAGGAGAACCCTATGGAGCTGGGATGTGAGGTAAGGATTACACTACACTACATGGTGGGGCCATTACTGGTGGGGATTATAGTTTTGAGGGTGGACATGCCCTTTAAACCTCAAACTACAATGAAGACTTAAAGGGTATCTCCACTGGTAAAACCCCCTTTTTTCTATTCAGTTTTATTGAAGAACGGGTGGTAAAGGAGCTGTGACTTACCTCCCGTTCTTCAATAAAACCTGCAGAATCGTTTCTTAAACCATGGTAGGGTTAGTAAAGGTGCTGGGCTGCTGCCAAAGGGACTTGTATGCAACATGTGGTGCACAACCACACTGCGCCGCAAACGGAATCACATGCAATTCACATTTTTTCCATTAGAAATAGAAAAACGCATGCGATTGCAAAAAAAAAAACGATTTGTTCAATTAATCTGTAATTTAAAACTCCATATCTTAACTACAACAGAGCACACTGAGCAAGGCCAGAGACAGGTAGATGGTTGTCAAAAAAAGCAAAATAGTGACCCCCAGTGTACAAATGAAGCACCACAGATATTTATTGTCAGGGCTCCTAAAATGTTGAGCTGTGGTACAGTAAACAGGGCCTTTTCTAGGCATAGGCAACCTAGGTGAGCACTGGGAGGGTTGAGGGTGCAATTTAAATGTTTTATCTTTATAAAGACAGGGATCCTTATCCGCCACAGAGCAATAATGTAGCCTTGCTGCATGCATATAGAAAATTCATCTTGGCTGAGTTGGCTTGGCTGGAGATTTGTGTGCACTTACATACTTGTGATATAAAAGTGATATAAATGTGTGTTGCACGTTAAGAAGTGGGTCTCACAAGGTAGATGTGTTATCTATTTAAGCATGTGTGTCCTGAAATTCATCATGCTGTGCAGGACAACCATAAGGAGAGGAAGAAATAGATAAGATTTTTTTTATTACACTACACAGTGGGGCAAATTTTAGTTTGGGGGGGTGGATGTGGCCTTTAAAAGTGGGTGTGGCCTTTTTGAAAAATAGGTGTGGTTACAACTATTTCTAAAATGTAAATATTTGGAGAATATTGGCAACTATGTCAGAACCAACTAGAAAAAGCAGTGGTGAAAAGTGCAACTTTGGCTATGCCACACTAGCGCGTTTTCGAATGCGTTTTTCCCCTACACACGTTTTTGGGTGTAATGCGATTGCGTTTTTCTATTTCTAATGGAAAAAATGTGAATTGCATGCGATTCCGTTTGCGGCGCAGTGTGGTTGTGCACCACATGTTGCATACAAGTCTCTTTGGCAGCAGCCCACCACCTTTAGGGCTAGGCCACACTGCTGCGTTTTTTTTGCGTTTGCGCTTGCGTTTGCGTTTGCGATTGCGCTTGCGATTTTTCGAAATTATTGAAAACGCGGCAACGCAAAAAAAACGCGCGTTTTTCGATGCGTTTGCGTTTTGCGTTCTGCATTTTTTAATCGCAATCGCATGCGATTTCCTATACTTATTGAAGAAATCGCAAGCGCAAACGCAAAAAAATCGCACATGAAATCGCATGCGATTGCGATTGCGTTTGCGTTTGCGTTTCAGTGTGGCCTAGCCCTTACTAACCCTACCATGGTTTAAGAAACGATGCTCATCTCGCGCTAAATCCCAAGTCCTCTGGTTGCCAAGGAAATAGGCACAAAGCGTACCGTCGTTACCAGGAAGTAAAAGCCACGTGGCTGAAGGGAGGTGCTGCGGAGGCCGGCCTAGCTTACTGTGCTGTGTTTAAACATGACTGGACGGGACATGTAATAATCTACATTACTGGTTCCTGTGTCTTTGGTGCCGACTATGGAAGGGATCCGGGAAGATCTCGTGAGCGCCTTAAAGGAAGTGGTGATCAACAGCAACTGGCAATGCGTGGGGAAGAAAGAGAGCTTTAAGGCTACGTGCACCAAGTATGGGCCCAATATCTGTAACTGGGATTGAGCTTTCCCTTACTTCCTGGTCCTCCCAGTGGGAGGGGGGACCTGTATTCAGCACCTCCCTGGTTGGCTGATTTTTCATTGGCAATGGGAGAAGGGGTGTCATTGTCAGTAGAAATTAGCATTGCAGCAGCCAATCCGATATTATTTTGATGCAGTACTAGTAAAAAGCGAATATGTGGTTGGCCGATGCAGATTTATATTGCAGAGATGTCAAACCTTACCTGTGTCCCTCCAGATGTTTTGGAAACTATAACCCCCCAACATGGCAGCATTCCCTGTGTGCAGGGGGGGGGGGGGCTTGCTTCTGTATTACACACCCTGAGGTTGAACAACCTATTATATATCCACCTATTATGGAATCCAGCACTTACGGATTTTCTTATTTAAAAGATTTTAGTCTGTATTTTTTGATATTGTACAGCGCTGCATTCCCAAGTGGCGCTTTATAAATTAACTGTACATACATGTCCTTAAATTCCGATCTGCAACATCTGGCAGATAGAAGCATTGAGTGTAGGTTACACATTAAAGGACAACTATACTGTAAAAAATAATTTTTTAAAAATGTACCTGGGTCAGAGAAGTAGGATCAGGGGTGTCTCTAGGGTCTGAGGAGATATGGGGTACTGTATGTGCTGTGCACAGCAAAAAATCCAGAGCAGCTTGCAGGGGAACGTGGAGCAGGTAGGAGAAGGCAACTGTGGGGATTCAGAAGGGGGGAAGGGGAGACTGTCAGTGAAGTCGGCGCTGGAGCGGGTCTGCGGGTAAGTGTCTCCTCCTCTCCTGTAAGATTTACTGAAGAACGGGAGGTAAGAGAGTGCATTTACCTCCTGTTCTTCAGTAAATCAGAAAACCAACTTTTTTGATGGACATACCTTTTAAGATGTTATGACGAACTCCTTTCCATTGTGGTGCATCTCCTTATCTACCCCTGACACTGGGTGGTACCATAGCTTTCTTAGCCAATCACCTAGTGTAGGTTGGGCTCAGGGTATGTCCAAAACTTTATTTCCCTCAGTATGGGCTACTCAAAAATCTAACAATACTGTCAGTACCCATACCTTGGAAAATAAACATCTTACAGCTTTACGATATTTAAGGAGGGAAGCACATTGTCCTGTTGAGGTTATGGCACTTGAGCCACATGGCAAAGCAAATACAGGATCAAGGGGAGAAAACAGAAGGTACCAATACAATAAAACCAATGGAATCTGCTATTACAGACACCAAATAATCATTAACTTCATTAGATCTGCTTATGGGGAAGTAAGCTCAAAATTTACAACTGTCCAAGCAGGAATTTTAACCCTGTGACTGCCTGCCAGTTAAACAATGTGAGAGCTGCCATACTGCTTGTCATGCCGGTAAAGTGAGGTAATTCGGAAATTAAGAGTGCAATTTCCAGATAGTGTCTATTGGGTCTTACCTTGCACTCCTGTTTGTCACACATGACATACTGGTAGCCATGGGCTGCAGTGGATCAGCTGGAGGCCGGAATTCCAGACAAGCAGAGGCAGCACAGGGACGGTGGTTCCGAATAGTCCTTCGCAGCTTTGTGATGGTGTCATCTGCCAAGTAAGGGCCTCGGACATTCCTGGTTTAAAGCACTCAGGAAGCATGGCAGAAACCGTTTTCTTTGTGCTGCCATACTTCTACCAATCGCAGAGCGGGATGGGGGCAGAGCCACGGAAAGCTCCGGCCTGAATGTTATGGACATGCCCTCAAACATTATGAACACGCCCACATTTTGGTTAACGCTTCCAACCGTGACAGTCCCTGGGAAAATGGTTGTGGGGTATATGCTTCTCATAGAAAGTACCAATCCTACTTTCCAACCCCAGATACCCTTCATTATAACAGTTTTTGAAAAAAGTTAATATAGTTCTCCTTTAATGTAGCTGTACTTTAGTATTGTGTGTGTGTGTGTGTATATATGAGTAGCAACTTTGAATAGGAGATTCAAACTCCAGTCATCGTGTGTTACTACTAATAATATGGAAACAAACTGCTGGTGTGAGAAGCACTGCAGACTTGAGACGTCTGATATGATGAGGAAGGAAAGCAAAATGGAATAGATGGAAACAAGGCAGCAAAATGAAATGAATTTAGGGTGGGAAGTAGGGTGAGCCATATGCCCTAGCACCATATTCCTGGCCTTTTTAGCAAACCAGGGTTAAAAGGAGTATAAGAACCAAAGCTGCAAGTAAATGCTGGTATAGGCCTGATATACCTTAGCAGTAAAGGTAGACAAATCCACCAAATAAAGCTTTAGAAAAGAATGATATATATATATATATATATATATATATATATATATATATATGAGACCATAATGCTCTAAAGAAGTTCAACCTCGACATTAATTTTAACAATTTTAATGTTTGCTACTTCATTATACTGTACATGTAATCAGCATGATGTACATATTGCATGTTTCCTTATTTCAGGTTCTATTCAGAGGATGGGGAGCATATTGTTTTGATCCACACTGATGAAGATAAATTTTATGCAATGGATTCTTCATGTCCCCATGAAGGTATTTCTGCCTTACAATATAATATATTTTTGAAACTGTTTATTTGCAGCTTGGTTAAAAGGATAGAGTCATCCTGGGAATGATACATGTACTGAAACATAAGGTGTTATCTTCTAGACAGTACAACATACAACAGGAAGAAAGCTCTATGTTTCAAAAGATTCTCCCCCTCATCATGTACTCAAGGATGCCCTGAAATCTAGGGCTTTGTTCTGCTGTATTGGAATAAAGTGTAGAAAAAATATCTTGCATGCATCCTTTATGTCCTTTAAAGAAATAAATCAGCCCCTCGGAGTAAAATGCTATTGGTTACTAAAGCAGTACTAGCAAAGAGAAACTAGAAAGGGAAAGTTTAAGTATAAACTTTGAATTTGGCTTGAAAGACCTCATTTTGGAAGGGAATGTGTGTGCTGCAGATATTAAAACTCAATAATGCCAATGATGAGGACATTGTTGTTTTTTACTTACCCTTTAAATATGGCTGTCACATGACTTAAAGGCAGGTCAGTTGGTGTGTGTACTCGTGTCAGGTTAGGGGATAAAAGACGAACTTTTTTGATGATTGGTCAGAATGTTTTTTTTTTTGCTATACTTACCCTTTGCCACATGAATGAACCTCAGTTGGTGTATGTACCAGTGTCAGGTTGGAAGTTAAAAAAACAAACTCTTTTGATTATTGATAAATTTATTTTTGACTATAGTTACCCTTTAAGTATGTCTGCCACAGAAATGGAAGAGTAGGTCAGTGTGTGTACCTGTCTCAGGTTGGGGGTTAAAAAAACAAACTCTTTTTGGTCATTGGTCTAAATTAGTTTTTTTTTAACTTTATTTAACCTTTAAGTATGGCTGCCAAAGGAATAAAGGGTAGGTCAGTAGGTGTGAGTACCCGTGTGAGGTGGGGGGTATGTGTTTGCATGTATGTTACCCTTTAAGTATGGCGGTCAGTAGGTGGGTGTACCTGTGTCTGTGTGGGGGGCTGGGGGTATCACCGTTTGTATTTATAACCATGAAATATTCACATTTGAGGATTGTTACCATTATAGTCAAATTAATTAATAGCCAAATTAATTAATTTTACTTTATCCCAGCTAATTAAAGGACCCTCGGTTTATTCTATAAATTACATCATCTAAGGAGAACTTACTGGGAGCTGTGTGATTTGCAGTCTTTAATTGTATTCCTCATTCTGGTTTGGCACTGTATCCTTTCTATTTCTTTCTCTATCTCTCCATTTCTCTTTAAGCTATATTTTTTTTAACGCGGATGACTATGATGTGACTAGTGATTCACTGTATTTTTTATATTTATTTGTGCCACTAAGGGGGACCTCTGGAACAGGGGGATATTGAGGAGCTATGCAGTGGCCGCTTGGCTTTAACTTGTCCGTGGCATTATTTTGAGTTCTGCTTGGATGATGGCTCATCTTCAACAGGATTACAGGTCAGTAGATTTAGGGCAAAATAACTAAATGTAAGCCAGGAAACAACAGAGGTAATCCTGCACACACCTATGTGGATATAGGTAAGAGTTCGTGCTGAGTGCAATGGCAGACCCTGGTTGCAGGTCGTGAATCAGCAAAGGAATAAACACCATGCACATCAGTCTTAAATGTCTGTGTATTATTTATTGTTGCATACACAGAGTACACCAAAGTGTAACGTTTCGGTACGTGAGCTGTACCTTCTTCAGACAATCAATCATTGATTGTCTGAAGAAGGTACAGCTCACGTACCGAAACGTACACTTTGGTGTACAAATGTAAGCCAGGGGTGCCAAACCTAAGGTACTGTACTGTACTGTACTGTACTGTATGCATTAGCAGCACTTGATAAGGGACCAGGCTGCCACGTGTAGATTTGCCCAATCCTAGAATCAGGGCCGGATTTACACCTTTACCAAAGAGCCTGGCACCCTTAGCCTCACCCCTAAACACAGACCACACCTCTATACCACACCTATTTCCTCTTTTTTTGGGGAAGAAAATAGACTATAAAGGGGTTGGATTGGTGGTAGGAGATTGACAGTGCCCCTCCAACCCCAGGCGCCCCTAGGCACGTGCCTCCTACGGTGTCTTGTGGTAAATCCAGCCCTGATTGGAATTATGTGTTTACTCCTTTTTAATTTTTTTGAAAGCAGAAAGAAGAAAATTATTAACCATAGATTCACATTAATGATGTCTGAAAGTCTGTATGTTTCATAGAGCTGAATGGGGATTAAATTCCCTTCTGTGACTTGCTTACTTTGGTGAAGCTACTCACATTTGAATTGCTTAGGGTCCATAACAATGACCAACCCCCATATGAATATAGTGGAAATGGGACCAATCAGTTGAATCCTGCAAAAACTGGAATGTGCATCTTGTATTAAAGTGAAACAACACATGAAATTGTTACACCTTGAGTAGATGCGAACTGCAGTAAATGTAAATCAGACAGTCCTGTATTTAAACAATATAATCAAATAGCAGGGAATAAAAATGCAAAATTTATTATAGAAATATATAATAATACAGGAATGTTCCAAATAAAAATAGCACAGCAAGGATATAAACAATCAACAAACACTACTCATTAATATATAAAATATATCAAGTCCGCATCAATAGATACCGGTATATATTAACCTGTCCTGAAGGCTTGTGATCACCAGCACAGATAAGAACACCCAAACCTCCACAGCCCCGCACGGATGCAACAGCTAATCCAAAGGACGGGAGTCCTCTTCGTACAAACAAATGGATCGGGTAAGTATTAAAGCTTTACCTAGCGTACCTCACCTCGGCAGCTCACACCCCCCAAACAGACTCGCAACGGTAAATGTAAATCAGACAGTCCTGTATTTAAACTCCTATTATGATAAAATTAACAGGCTATTTCTAACAATTGTTTAATGGCAACTCTGGACTCTTCTGGAGCAGTAAAATGTTTTGTGTCTCTGTTTTGACCCTTAGCTAATGCAGTATTCTGGGCTTTGGGTTTCTTTCTTCCTTGTTTAGGCTAATTCCTCTCTTTGACCCTGTAGAACCACGTATATGAGGTGAAGGTTTATGACGGTAAGGTGTATATTCAAACCCAAAATGCACTGTCCCTCACTCCCTGGAAGGAATCAGCAGGTGCTGACCCAGAAGGAAGTTCAAAAGAGACCAGATCTTCTAAAGGTACACAATGATCTGAGAGATGATTGTATTCACCCCAGGGTTCTAAAGGAGTTTAGCACTGCCATTGTTAGAGTACTTTATTTAATATTTTAGTTTAGCATTCCTTGTATTCTGGTATTGTGCCCCAAGAGATTGCTGCTGTGGTACCGTTATTTAATAAATGCATCCCTTTCTAGACAGAAATATCAAAGGAGACTAATAATGATCTTTTTTTTTTTTTTTTTTTTTTTTAAAAACACATTCTGTAAAAGCACAATAGAAGTTGAATTAAGTATACCAACCTTCCATCCTTCTATAGGAGCAGAGCAATCAGCTGTTGACAATGTTTACTCATGGCCGTTATTGTCTCCTGATGACATAGCTGATGACATAGCCAAACACTGTTTCTGGAAATATAATTTCTCAGGATGTCTATGGCTCTTGTTTATTACATAAATTATAAAATTCTACCTACAGTACAATATAAGAATATAATCAACCTCCATAATGGATCACAATGGGTCCCAACAGTATGATTATTTACTGTTGGGACCCAACAGTACGATTTTATTTACTACTACGTAGTAGAGCACCGATTATAAGTTGTCTCACTTCCCTCACCTCTGTTTTCTCTCCCCTTCGGTCTATGTTTAGTTCCATTGGCTGCCACTAAGTTCAGCGTCTCCTGCACCACTGTGGATGGCACGGCTCCTCCTCTTCTTCACAGTGCTGAACTATCACGCAAGTGACTTCCGAAAAAGAACAGCACTGTACAGGATGTAAAACGGAAAGGAGGAACCGCGCCACCCACAGTGGTGCAGGAGACGCTGAACTTAGTGGCAGCCAATGCAACTAAAGGTAGAACTGAAGGGGGGAGAAAACTGAGGTGGGGGAAGTGAGGAGGGGGGGAAGGATAGGAATAAATGACAGAGGGTTATTCCTATTCCCCCCCCCATCCCTGCACAGAGGCCAAATTGATTGAGGGGGTGGATTATACTAAATAATGCACCCCCTACATAAAATTATTCAGATATTAGATCATAGTCACCTAGGAGTTCCGCGCCCTGTATAAACTCAGTCTGCAGCCTCATGCAGTAGGGGGTGCATTATCTACTATATAACATCACCAAGAATGTCAATGACCCTAATATAAAATAAATTAATATAATTTAAATTGGCCTATTGGTCCTCGGTGACCTAAAATCCTTATACTGCAAACAGTGCATTATGTACATAAGAATATACCTTCAGGGTTATACAATAAAAGTTCTTATTGTTAAAAATGGTGCTAATTTTGCCCCAACCAATCATATGTTAGCTTTCAAATGTTAAATAAGATCTGATTGGTTGGGGCAAAATTAGCACCATTTTAAACGATAAGAACTATTATTGAATCTCCCTGCTTATGTTTTAAGATGACTGGTTTTTATGTATTTTGGGGTTTAGGGAAGGAGGGGAGTGAGGAGAAGAGTTGCAGGGGATTCTTTTTGTTCAAGGTACAAAAATATTGTACTGAGGTTGCACATTTCAAGTGCTGTAATGTCAGACATGTAATGTCTAATAATTAGTGTTGTGAAGCAGAACGAACTAGCCGGTGAGACTTGTTTTGAAAATCTTTATGCACTGGACCTTAATTGGAGCAACAGTAGGATTTAAAAAATTAAAATAAATGTAAATATTCTGTTTCTGCAAGACTACTAATGTAATTGTTTAGTAAGAATCGGTCTCAGTGATAAGAGTTTCTCTGTATTTTTGTAGCCCAAATGAATCCTATGCAGACCCAACAAGATCCTAATCCAGAAAACTCTCTTACGTACTGGGCCACCAAAATTCTCAGAACTGCAGATCCACAAGAAAAGGTGAGAGGAAGTGTCTGTATTTTGTAGTATTTATCCTTCTGGATATGTAGGCTATGGTGCAACATTTACACAGTGATCTACAGCGTGCCTCTGGTGATATTAGATTAAGTCCATTCTCTTTTCATTGCTAAAACACACATTAACGATAAAGGAAAAATACCCCAAGATCCGACAAAATCGTCCCTGTATCGGTGTGTTTACCATGGGAACTACCTTCACAGGAACGCTTGTTATCTTCTGCACGCTCAGGAGTGTTTGTATCCACATCTTTGAAAAGAGACAGAATCTTAAGGTGCATGCATGTGTGATCGAGGGGGCCGACCTCCATCCCACAATGTGTATGCACGCCTGTTTTGGACGATTATTGTGCCGTGTGTGGGCACTTTATTCTCTGAAATGGCCATTCGGTTAGGGCTCGTTGCCCGACCGACCCGGGGATTAGCATGATTTCTGGCCGTGCATGCACATTGTGCGTTGCAGGTCGTTCCACACAATCGCACGTGTGTATGAGGCTTTACAGATTCTGTCTGTCATCTTTCAAAGATTAGTACTGTGCCTCTCAGCCAATCACGGCCACGGTTGCTAGTCCGGCCCCCTGCTTGCAATTTCCTGCAAGCAGAGGGCTGGTTCTGAACGCCAGGGAAACGAAGCTCAGTAAGTACTATCCTGATTATTTTTTTTGCAAATACAGCGGTTGGGGGTGGGATAGGGTCCACTACACTACAGAAAAAGTTCATATGACAGGTGGAGATACCCTTTAAAAATAGTTTTATTTAAAAGTTTTTTCCAGCCTATAATAATACAATTGCAAAAGAGAATCATACAGGAGGAGCAGGAAGAGAGTGAGAAGAAAAAATTACCTGCCGAGGGGCAGCTTTGAGCAATATATTTTCAAAAGCCAATAAAAACAGGTGTTACAGGATAAGATTCTACTTAAAGGCTTGTACACATGCTCGATTTTCGTCCGTTTCGGCCGAGAATCATCCGTGTGTATGCGCTCGGTAGGGGGTCGTTCGCAAATCCGCCAGGCTTAATTGTTAATAGCATTTTGTGGCGATGGGTGCGATTAGAGACCAACTTAAGCTGGCCAACAATGGTACATATAATATACTATTCTAATATTGCAGGATATACATATTGTGGAAAACGCCAAATTTAGATTGAGGAGAATAGTCCTGTGTTGTTATCATTTTTATCTATTTGCCTATTTGTTGTTTTCCACTCTGTGCTGTACCATGACTTATAGCAATACCAAAGGCTGCCTCACAATAGTATATAAATAATATGTAATGTGTTACAGGTAAAGCTCACACAGCAGGTACAGACACTTTGGGAATCTGGGAAGATCACAGAAATCGGGGAAATTGACCCACCAGACCAACCAAGCCGTAAGGAGAATTTAACTATAGTACAACCTGGCAGGATTAAGCGGGGGAAGGGAGGGACATTGGTAAGTGGCACTTGTGAATATTTGTATTGCTTTTTCATAGGAAACCATAATAAATTTGCAGAACATCTGTTTTGGGGGGGGGGGGGGGGAATAGTTCCAGTTCCTGTTATGTTAACTAAAATTAATTGCCAGTAGACTTTGCTTGCAGACTATGTCATTTTTGGGGGGTTGTTGATGTGCTTAAAGGAACAGTGAAATGTTCTTTTAATTTTTTTTACCTGCAATGTATAATTTTCTTAGATCTGTTGTAAAGAAGCAAAGTCATGTACATATAATATATGAACTACTCACTAAGCCAAAAAATCTAGCTTGTACAGGCATCCCATAACATTGCTTAGTGATCCATCCAGATCCAACTTGATCGCTATATGCTGTCAGAGAGCAACAATGCAGAGGGTCTCCCAGCCTCTCTGAGCAGCCGGTCTGGAAACAGATCATAGATAAATTATGGCCTTTCTAATCATCTATTAATTATAATGATTGTCTGGCACATACAGCTTTAGCCTCTGGAACGAACGGCTGATAGAAGTCCGACCGACCATCCCTCCCTTTCCACCATAGGCACTTTCAAGCAAATGGAAAATTACAGTTGTTAGACCCTTTTCTCATGTATGGCTGATCTTAGGAACAAGAACAGGAGGTAGAAGTGAGCATTCCTACCTCCCTGAAAATATAGATTGCATGTAGGAATTTAAAACCGAATAATAAGCTAAAACTGACCTATTAGATATTAAAGCCAAACATTCAAAAGTTCCGCTTGTCACAACAGTTTTCAGGCTGGGCGGTTGTGAGGAATGTTATGGGTATGTGCAGGTAAGAGCTAATGTTTGGGCACCTTTGCTTTTCCATTAAATATCGCATTAGATATAAACCTTTAACATGCTCTATTATCTCTATAACATTGTGCATCTATATGTCTATATGACGGAATCTCCAGTATAGAGTTTAAAAACTAAAAACTTATAATGTTGAATATGATATTTTGTAAATTAAAAAAAAAAAGAAAATCAGCACGTTAGGGGGGAGCATGTTACTACAGCACAAACTCGGTTTCATTTGATACCATTAGGCTTAATTACACTTATTTAAAAGATCTTCGTTTAAAGGAATAGTTCACTGAACTATTCCTTTAATGCATTGATTGAAGAACGGACAAAGGTCATGTCCACCCTGAAATCTATATTTTGATATATGGTGGGTAGAAGCTGCCCACCCCCAACCGCCATAATATATTCTTTAAAATATGCCCCGATAGTTACTTACAGACCCTTCTCTCCCGCGCCGTCTTCTATCCAGCTCCCTGCTTGCGGAAGTTGCAAGCTGGGGCTGGTCCGCCATCCGCGTCTGTGATGGGCTAAGACGCCGCGGGAGAGAAGGGTCTGTAAGTAACTATCGGGCATTTTTTTTAAAAAATAATATGGCGGTTAGGATTGGGCAACTCTTACTTACCTCCCATAAAGAGGATTTCACACTAGATGTCACAGCCTCAGAGGATGGATCCGGATGGTGTGTGGGGGGGGGGGCTCTCCCCTGCGCATGCCTCAGACCTTGATGATGTTGAGGCAGAGAGATGACTCACTGACAGCTTCTAAGCTGCAGTTTCCAGGACTTTGAACAGTCACTGCAGGAGAACCATTTGGAGTAGAAATGTCAGTTTTTTTTTAAAGGAATAGTTCACTCTCGAATTGAACTATTCCTTTAATATACTGATTAAAGATCGGGAGGTTAAAGGGGAAGTTCAGTGCAAATACATATACTTTTCAGAAAAACGAGCAGTATTTTTTCATCCTAATGACCTTAATCTGCCAATGCAGCATTTTGCCTGTATATAAATAAATGCAACCGAAATACTGACTTCCTGTTTGTAGGACCTCTAATAGAGAACGTTATGGTCTTGCTCTTGACCCACGGCCTGGGTTGATTCAGTTGCTCGGTAGAGATCCTGAGCATCTTTGACCCATCCAACAGCCAATCAGTAGAAATTACTGTTAGGAACATTCCAAGGTAGTGATGCATCCTGGGAAGAAGAAGGACCATTAGAACCTAAAATGTCAGCTCACTAATGTAAACAGCAGGGAACAACAAAGGGTATGAAATCAACTGATTTGTATGCATTACACAAACTAACAATTTAACAATTATCGATCATTTCCATTAAACTGTCCCTTTAAGGAGCAGTGCCTTACCTCCTGATCTTCAATCAGTATTGCAGGGCCCGAGAACGAAGATGGGAGCTAACTTACCTTTTACACGATCCACCGCGGCCAAGCTGGAATCTCCGACCGCTTCACTCTCCTGTACAGCCATAGTGAGCATGCCCTTTAATTCTTCAATTATTTTCTCAGTAGGAGCCAGGAACGAAGGTGTAAGATATTTACCTTACTTGCGATTCACCGCAGCCACACTGACAGGTCCAAGCTTCCTGGTTCAGTTCAACAATATAGGATAATATGCGCTATAGTTGAACTGAACCAAGAAGCGGTCGGGAATTGTAAGTGCAGCTGCGGCTCCGTCTCCTGAGAAATTTATTGAAGAAGGAAAGGTAAGACATATCTCATTAACCGCCCATTCTTCAATCAAATTCCTTTAGGGCAAGGCCACACTAGCGCGATTTTGGCGTGTTTGTGCAATTGCGGCAATGCACTGAAATCGTGCAGTTTCTAATGAAATTTGAAACCATGGTTGGGCTACAGAAGCTGTGCAGTGAAATGGCAAGTTGCTGTTTGTAGACCAGATCATATGTTCTGTCATCACTGTTTGATTACTGTTTTTTGTCTGAAGTCACTCTTTAATGTATAAGGTGTCACTTTATAACTACAATTTTGTACATTCTTGCTACAGTCAATTCTGTAGTTACAATGCAGTGGGTGTGCAGTGTTGCACATGTCCGTGTTGGTCACTCGTGCAGACTTGCTTTTTATTTATAGGCATGTCAGCCATTTTCTGACACTATAACAGCTGCTTTATTATAGTCAGTTAATGACTAACACGGTCCAGCTCACTTTTTAACTAGTTCTCCTGTATGAGCCTTTGCACAATTTAAGGTTTTGTAATTTCATAGTTCTATTTTTAATTCTACATTATCTATAAATACTGAACAATGTGTTTATTTCCTCCTAGGCCAGTAGGATTGCATTGTTGCATTCAATGGCCAACATCGAGCAATGGGCAATTGACCTCTCATGGGACATTGTTGCCCGCTTTGCTGGATTCAAACTGCACACCGGGGAAACCCTACCAAGGGAATTTTTCTCAGACTTTATTAAAGTGGCTGGAGATGAAGCAATGGTTGGTATAGAAACATCTTTACTATTAGAGTCAATAAAGTGAATAAAATGTTCATTGTATGATTGAAATGTGTGTATTTTCCTTTTTTAGCACTATTGTTTGCTGGAGAAGCGACTGTTAGAGCTGGGCAGTGGCTTTGGGGCTCTCCCTGTGCACAATGGTATTTGCTTTTCACCCCTTTTTTGACCTTAATTCCCCTCCCTGACATTGTGCTTCCTGTATAGACTTTATTATTATTTCTCCAGTGCAGTAACCATGTATATGACTGTTTCTAGGCTTGTGGCAATCTGCTTCAGATACTGCAAATGACCTCCTTGGGCGCTTGGCTATTGTTCATATGGTCCATGAAGCCAGGTAAGGAGATTTGCTTTGAATAATGTCTGATCACACTGCATCTTTTTCTTTTATTGGTGCAAGTATTTTCTCCTAATTCTCAAACGACTTCCCTGAAATATACTATAATTCGGAATCTATTCCCCCCTTCAAGTACATTGCTCTTAGTTTTTTTAAAAATTAAAGCAACCTCCTCCCCTCCGCAGCAACAGCACATATGTGCACCCCCATAAATAGTTCTAATACATCAAAGAACTGGTTGAAACTAAGTTATATACTCCAAGTTATCTTTCCCCGTTTAACATGGCTATTAAATATATCTATATACCAAAGTTTAGAATGCTGGATAAATATCCTTTACACAAACTTTTATACTGCAATACTCTTAACCCCCTCCTCCTACCCCCCTACCTTCCCCCTCTGGTACCTCGGTCCCATTAACCGATATCTTTGAGGTATGGCTCAGATCTTAAATGTTTTAACATAGAATGTCAGGGGGCTAAGTAACCCAGCAAAAAGATTAGCAATATTCTTACAAATACGTGCTCTCCAAGCAGATATTGTACACCTCCTCCCAAGCACCATTCAATACCTCCATAGTCATAGACCTTGGATAGGCTGAGCAGCTCACAGCACACACTCCTCATATTCATGCGGAGTCTCCCTACTACTCAACAAGCAGTTAAGATACACTATCCAAGAAGTCAAATGTGTCGCCCTCACTATAGACCTAATCCAATACGTAGCAATAGGAATATATGATCCACCACCTGCAAAACAACAACCTCTACATGAAATACTCCCCTTTTTAGCAAAATAATCCAAAGAACATGTAATCTGCATGGGCGATTTTAATGCCCTTCTGGATCCTGCACAAGACAAGCTACATAAAACAAATGTACAACCAACCTCCACACGTAAACCCTCTTTCCTATATAATTTTACTACCGAACTAGACTGGACAGACACATGGAGACTACACCACCCTTACACAAAAGAATATACATGCCACTGTAAAACTCACGACACTTTATAAAGAATTAACTACATCCTTGTAAATAGAACTCTCCCTCTTCTTATCACGGACCTTGTTCACCTACCACAAAGTACCTCGGACCACTCCCCAATACTTCTAAAACTAAAAAACCCTACTACAGAAAGACCTAATAAACGGCCTTGGCGTTTTTACGTCTTCTGGTTAACTCTCTTCCCGGGAACAAGACCCAATCCCCGAACAAATTGAAATATGTTTTCAACTTTCAACAATCAAGAAATCCCTATGACTAATAGTGTATGGCATGCATTTAAAGCAACCCTCCGGGGGAACTTGCAATCAGCCATTTCACTTATTAAACGCCAAACATCAGGAAAAGAAAATGAAATTGCCCAGGCCCTGAAAGAAGCCGAAAAACAATATGTCAATTACCCCACGCCAAATTAAACTGGCAAACAGCCCAAACCCTGTATGACACCACTCTTACAGAAAAGCACACATGCAAAGAGTTTTTTATCAAGCGCAAGTACTTTGAACATGGTCACCAATCATCCAAACTATTAATGCGCATGGCACATGGAGCAGTAGACCAAAACATCATACACCAAATCACAGACCCCCAATCAAACGCGATAACAGATACTAAAGGAATACTACAATGCTTTACTACTTACTATACAACGATGTATCAGTCCCAACTCCCCACCAAACAAACATCAGAACTTTTTTTGCATTTGGACACAGACATCACATTAACTGAACTCAACAAAGCTATAAAAAGTATAGCTAATGACTTCATCCCAGGTAAATCTACCTCCATCAATATTAGAAAAACATTAATACATACACAGGTAGACCACGATAACTCTGGTACATGTACAATGCTATCCCTTGATGCCCAAAAAGCATTTGATTCGATAGAATGGACATGCCTATGGTCCTGCTTACGATACAGTTACTATATAAACGCCCCACAGCCTCAATTAAAATTAACAGTGCCTTGTCGGAACCCTTCCCGTTAGCTAGAAACACCCGGCAGGGCTGCCCACTCTCCCCATATCTGTTCGCATTGATGATAGAACCGCTATCTATAAGATTACGTTCACACCCAGATATCTCCGGTTTCACACTTGGACAACACACCTCACTATTGAGTTTATATGCGGATGATATGATCGTATATTTAACTGACTCAGACCGCTCCGTTCACACCATATATAATATAATCTCACAATTTCTCCCCAATCAGGCTTATACATAAACTGGAACAAATCTTGCTTATTCCCGGTCAACCAAAATATCACATTCCCTCCATTCGCGAAACACTTATAACCAATTCATTCAAATACCTAGGAATTCACATAACACGCACCCCATCCCAATTTTACGATCTTAATATAGCCCCACTCCTAGATCTAGTCACAGCTAAAATTAAAATATGGCAAAATCTGCCTATTAATCTTATAGGCTGTATCAACTTAATAAAAATTATCATACTCCCCAAGCTACTATACATGTTCTAACACAGTCTAAGCTATATCCCAGACTCCTTGTTCCAAAAACTTCGCAGTATATTAATACACTTTCTCTGGAAATCAGGCAGAAGCAGAGTTCGCCTTAAAACCCTGCAAAGACCTAAACTATTAGCTGGACTTGCAATGCCGAATTTCCATCTTTACTATCTAGCGAGTCAATTCAAATACTTTAAACCCTGGCTCCACTTTCCCCTGACACACCCACAGACACACCTTTCACTATGTACAATGCTGTAGTTCTCCAACATGCATATCTGCCATCTACCCCTTCATATACAGCAATTCAAAATTTGGAAAAAGATAAACTCCTAAAATACACTGATATTCACAAAGAGAATCGCCCCTCTGGCACAATACTAAATTCCCCAACCTAGCATCCTTCCCAGATGCACATATATACAATAGTTGATATTGGATGCTGGGACAAATTAAAACAAACAATGCCAGGGGGAACCACCCTCCCTCCCCTTCCCCCTTACTAACATTCCTGCCTACCCACCCACCCCTTAAACAATACTTATACGCAGTATTATAACTTATCTTAATAAAATTTTAGATATATGAATACCCAGATAGCCCAAGAGCGACAACTGTTGCTAAACATTTATCAAGAAACTATGTTCCCTCCTTTATATAACATAGCCATGCACAAGGTTATCTTGTGTTATGTTACCCCATTTATATCATCTGTATAAACGATATATGTAATTGTTTATTAAGAAAAATTGCAAAGTGACTATATTATGTCAATGTAACTGAACTACTGATATACTGATGAAAATGTATATTTGTTTTATTTTGTTACTTTCATTTTATGTTAATAAACAGTTTTAAAAAAAATTAAAGCAAAACTATGATTTTTTTGTGTGTGTGTTTGTTTGGGGGGTTTGTTTCAAAAATACAATTTCTCCAAATTTAGTTAAACGATTAAGGTAGCATACAATAGAAGGACTGTGGGAGCACTCATTAGGATAAATTAAATTACATTTGGGGAAGTGCTTCTGATCTGGTCAATCGTTTATACAAACAAACAACCTGGCTTTTTAGTGTGAGGGTAGAGGATGCTCACCGAGCATAGGACCTCTAATTAAAGGGCCATGTTGGGGGTGCTGCTACCATAATTGTGCCAGACAAAGTGTCTGGCGAACTAATGGTCACTGGCCAACAATCTGTGTGTCGGCTTCCATTTGTGTTGTTGGGAATCTATCTTGCCAGATACATCGCACTTGTGTGTGAAAAGGTATAGCCAGGGATGTTCAGGTTGGTAACACTCGATCCAACCTCTGTTTAGAAATTTCCGTAGCACACAGCGTGACTTGATGCTTTTACTGTATTTTGAATAATCATGTTTAATAAAACATCTCTTAATGGCTCCTCGACTTTCTTCATCTCTTTGTGTGCTAGTAGATAACATGTTAAAACATTGTTTCGGATATTGCCAATAGGTTTATGTAAATACAGAATGCTGTTTTGGAATAGGATTATCAAACCACCAACCAATGTGATATTTAAAACCTGTAAACATTTTATAATAGGAAAGGATTTATCCATGTTTAAGTTTTATTTTATACAAGTGTCTTTTTGTTGTTTTATTCTAGAGGATTAGATGTTCACCCTCAAACATTGCAACGATTCTCAGCCCAAGGAGATGAGAGCACTGTCGCAATACTGGAAGTGATCTACAGGGATGAGATTACCCATGTGGCTGCAGGGTTGAAATGGTTCACTTACATTTGTACCAAGGAGCAGAGAGTATGTAATGTAAAACCAGTTTCAATAATTACTTTTTTGCTTGGGTTTTTTGCCTTCCTCTGGATCAACTGTTAGGGTGTGTTTGATATAAAGTGGTTTGATTGTAAGATCTTCAGGGCAGGGCCTGTGAATGGGCCTAGATACACTTTCATTTTTATGTAGTATTAACTAGTCTGTGATCCTGCTGTTCAATGTAAATCAAGTTTCTTATTTCAATTACCGTATATACTCTAGTATAAATCAACACGAGTATAAACCGAGGTACCCCATTTTACCTAAAAAACTAAAAAAAGTGGTTGACTCGAGTATAAACCGAGGGTAGAAAATATGACCACTACTGCCTTCTGATTCTGTATTGTTTTTAGGCTTTAGTTGCCCTTTAAATCGACAGCAGAATTCCCATACAATAGTCCCATACAGTAATAGACAAATCCAGTATGGCTATTACTGTATGGGACTAATGTAAGGGAATTCTGCTGTCCATTTAAAGGGCAACTAAAGCCTCAAAACAATACAGAATCAGAAGGCAACAATAGATGTCATTCTCCTTCTGATTCTGTATTGTTTTGAGGCTTTAGTTGCCCTTTAAATGGACAGCAGAATTCCCATACAGTAGTCCCACACAGTAATACCCATACTGGATATGGCTGTTACTGTATGAAAATTCTGCTGTTCATTTAAAAGACAACTAAAGCCTTGTCACTCCAGATGTTTGGAAACCAAGTCCCAGCATGCTTTAGTAGCTGGGAGTTGTAGTTTCCAAACATCTACAACCAGTCTGTACAGTAACTTTCTTTAGCAATCCGGCAGCTGCTCACTCATTCCCTGTACTGGTGCGCCGGCTGACGTCACTACTCCGCGCCGGGCAGTAAGGGAGTGAGCGTGTATGTGATCTGCAGGAATTCCAGTGCTCACCTTTTACTGCAAAAGCATTGAGACAGAGCTGTGCAGTCTACAGATTTCATCACAAAGTTTGTTAATTAGATGTACCACATTTTTGAATAAGAATTTGTTGGAACATGTTTATAATTATAAAACTGTAGATTTCAGATGCTTACAACACCCATTTCCCTATGTAGGATTGCTTGTCTACATTCCATGAGCTGGTGCCATTGTATTTCAAAGGATACCTAAAATCCCCATTCAATTCAGAAGGAAGAAAATCTGCAGGAATGTCAGAAGAGGTAAGGGCAACATTATAGTTTTTTGTTAAAATGAAAGTGATGTGACAACATAGACACCCAAATCCTTTGTCTTTATATTTCCTATTTTACCCTCTTCCATTTCTTGCTATTATTTTGTATCCTAAAGTGCATCTTGTTCTCTTGCATTTGTTTTAAAGTAACTGATTGCAAATCTATTTAGACTACTGTACAATCACTAATTATAATACTTCTCCTTGGGAAGGTTCAAATTACAGTACCTTGAAATAACAGATGTTAATTTTCCCAATACAGAATTTGTTTTCATTGCCAGACAGATCAACTGCCTTTGCTTACTTTACATGGTGTGTTTTCTCTAGGCATAGGCAGTTGTGGGGAATGTGATAATGATCATCAATTTATTTAAATGGCATACCCGCCCTCTGCAAAACAAAAATGTATACATAGCGTAATTACCCAAGTCCACAGAATGCAGATATCCAATGTTCTTCGAACCTTTCTGTACATGAAACCTCTAGATGTCTAGTCTTACATTTTTAAATGCATTAAAGGAGAAGTAAAGGCTGAAAACTGCCAGGGACAAGAAACATTAACAAAGGTTTAAATAATGTAGACCTATTCAGTAAGATAGTACTTACATTTATTAAAGGGGAACTGTGGTCTCCAAACAAGTTAAGCTTAAATGAAAGGCCAGTTTCCTACCTTTTAAACGAGCCATCAACCACCTCTGTACTTGCTCCACAGCCCAAGATATACAGAAATGACTGACCAGAAAGTTAATGGGTTGGAGGCTGACATGTGACATTCCTGAGGCTTCTCCTCAGTTCTCACTCTGCCTGAAAAGGCTGTTTTTTACAGAGTTTTCTGTAGGGGGGGTCTGAGTAACCCATGTCACCCGCGAATGGGCGGGGCTTAGGCACCCGTGAGTGGGCAGGGATTAGGCACCCGCGAGTGGAGGGACCATGGGGTCCATGAGTTGGAGGAACCAGGGGGCTGCAAAGGGGAGGAGGAGACACAGGACAGATTGACTGACCGTTTCAGAGCAGGAAGTACAGGGGACCTGGTGATGCTGCTGCCATATCACACACAAAAATGTAGATATCTTTAAAACTATGCAAAATAAACAATGGAAATACATATCAAAAATTCTTAGGGGAGCAATTCCTATCAATTTACCTAGTCATTTTCGGACCACAGTTCCCCTTTAAAGGAACACTAAATGCATAAAAATAACTGTGCCATCTGTTTCTATTATTCACAGGGAGATGAGAACGTTTATTCTCACCTCCCTGTGAATAATAGGACGCTTGGGGGACCTGGAACTTACCTTCGCTCCGCTCCTCTTGCACTTCTTCACTGAACAGCTGTTCTCTCCCGATCGCGTGCCCTATCTTTTGTATTGGCGCGCATGCGCCTGAGATAGGGCGCGCAGTCGGGACAGAGCGGCTTTCAGTGAAGGAGCGGCTGCGAGTGAGCGAAGGTAAGTTCCAGGTCCCCCGAGCATCCTATTATTCACAGGGAGGTGAGAATAAGTGTTCTCACCTCCCTGTGAATAATAGAAACGGATGGCACAAAGTTATTTTTATGAAGGATGGGGAGTTTACAGTCCCTTTAATTTTTTCAGGCAGTGATTGCATGTAACACCTTGTATAGTACTGTTTTATGTTATTCTATCAGACAGTGATGTGCAGTTAAGATTTAATTATACCTAAAGTGACATACTTCTGTTCTCCTTTAAAGCAAATAGGTTGCTTATGTGAGTGTCAACTTTATAGTTACAAGAACCTTAAGCTGTATACATACCAGCAGATTCTATTTCCCAGCTGACAGTTCGCTACTTGAGGTTGATTGGATAGGAAAAATCGCTGTCTGTTGTGGCAAAAGTAGCCACAGCTGATCGTGCGGTGCATAGGGGAATGCACAATCTACTGTGATTTTCTGGCACACCTGATCGGACATAATCACCTGCAAAAACAAGATTTCTAAGCCGACTGAAACATGGAAATGTTGGTCGGACTTCCAGAAAAATTGCATGGTGTGTACTCAGCCTTATAGTATAGCAGGCAATGATGTAAGAAGTAGGAGCTAACCCTTAAGCTGAAGGAGTGAACTTTAATGAGTGCAGTAATGGTAGACCTTGGGCTCTCACTCTAGCATTACCCCTAAAGAGCACTATTGATCAGAACAAGAATTGGAAAATGTTGGAATTTGTATAAATGATGTGGAAATGATTTTTGTGCCAATAATCTTATCTTCTTTTGCTAAAAGTCTTTTTTTTTTTTTTTTTGTGTAGTGGTACCTGCCTTTGGTTAAACCATCCTGATGCACATATACAAACATACTTGTATTCAAAGATCACATGCTCATTACTATTTGTTTGACATTTAAAGGATGTGTTCTCTGAGAAATGATATTTTCTAAAAAGTTCTGTATAATAAACTACCCTGTCCCCCATCCCCAAGGATACCTTTGGTATAAAAAATATTTTGCTTGTAGCCTCTGCAATCTGCCTTTGAGGTTTTACTCGTTTTTGGGGGTGTGGCCTTCACGCTTTACTGGTTGTTGTCCATCAGCAGTATTGGTATGTAGCAACCCACACTGTTTAACCCCATCATGTGACGCTGGGTACACACCAGACGATATTTTCGGCCGACCAACCGATTCACGGCCGGAAAGTATCAGCTGGTGTGGGGCTGCAACAGACCTCAATCGTTCGTTCGGTTCAGACGAACGAATGATCGGACGTGTCGGAAAATTACGATTGATCATGCGATTCCCTATGGGAGTGCTTGATCGATCCTTTGCATTTTCGGCCATGGCCAAATTTTCCACAACCGGCGGACATTTGTCCTGGCCAAGCGCTCACTTGCTCGCAGTGAGCACTCGATCGGGACAAATAGTCCCTCAGTGTGTACCCAGCCTAATATTGCAGTATCTGACTGTTTCTGTAACAGTTTGTTTGTGGGGCTGTGTGTGAGACTGACAGTGCGTGTTTGTGAGAGTGACTGCCAGTCGATATGTTTGATTGTAAGTGTGTGTGTATCCCATAAACTACTTTACATTAGTAAAGTAAAGTACATTTTTGTCACTAAGTTCTGACAACTCTGGGTTCATTCCAGGCAACAGTTCAGGTTCAGTACTACTTCCCACTTCACCCCATCTCTCACAATTCTCTGCAGAAACAGAAATGGGCATTAGTTTTCCAAAACCCACCGAAATTCCCCACCCCCTTCCCATGTCAGCCATTCTTATCTTTGTGTTGTAAAACGCAAAAATCGTCAGCAATATGTTCCCCCGAGAGTAACAGCTGTGTGTGCAGGCAACCAATCATGAGTAGGCATTGTTTATACACACATGCAGCTGTTACTGTCACACTTTGCCAACTGCAGTGGGCTCTCATTGCGCATGTGCAATCGCACAAGGGCTGCCGCTGATATCAGCAGAGGCAGACTTTAGGTTTCAGAAAGTCAAAGGGGGGTTCTTCATGTGGGATACTTTACTGGGGAAAAGAGCTGTGGATGTGCAAACAGGATAGAGGTATGGGATCCATGCAAATTGTGTCATTTGTGGTCACTAAGTTGTTTTTTTACAAGTGAACTATTCCTTTTAAAACCCAGCAATTTGGTGTTCGGACATTTTCAGAAAATATCTTCATTATGCCAAGTTAACAAGTAAAACAATTCCCTTTCACATAACTGATATGTAATAGAATGTGTGTTGTATTTTGGGGATTTGTACTGGACCAGATAGCAATTGAACAAATGTCTACACTACGTGAATACCAGATAATGCTTTGTGTACTACAGGATATATCACAATACTGTTATGAAAGATGTTTTTATTAAATTATACTTTTAATAAACCTTATGTCCTGCTACTGTACCTTTAAATTTGAAGCATTAAAGGGACACTATACTGAAAAAATGACTTTGCCTCATCTTATTCTATAATTGAATACTTGTAAGTAGCACTTACTCTGATTTGCGTGTTGCCGCATGCCTTTAAACCAGTACACATTTTGTGTAGGAGCAGTATCCCCCCTCCCTCTTTTAACCACTCCCATTTCCATCCAAACTGACTTTTCCCACAAACCAACTGTCAAGCCTGCACACAGCATCCCAACTGTCAAAACTCTGTGACCATTCCAGCTACAGTAAAACTACTCACAGAAGAATAGCTTTTGAGAGCAAGAAACTTGATTGACAGCTGAGATAGAAGTAGTTTTAGATTGGATATCTAAAGAAATAGGGAGAAGATCAACAAAAAAATGATACAGTGGTTTCTGGGAAGAATTATAGTTTCCAGTTATGGTCAATTTAAAATAACCAATTTTTCGGTATAGATGCCCTTTAACTACATCTTTAATGTTTCATAAGGAATGGAGAATTGTTCATCCAGACCTTGCAGAGGCACCGACATTAAACTGCGACTGTAGGACAAACACATGTCTGTATAGACCTTAAATGTGTAGCACATTCACAATGCAGCCAGCATTATTTATAACATACAAGTCTTATAAAAGGAAAGCACATTTTCAGAGCCCAGCCCCAAATCCATATTACGGAAAATTAAATGCTGTGTTCCAAAGTTAAAATAACTGTTTTACAAAAGTTCAAATTGTTTCTATGTGTGAGGAAGTAAATCATCTCCTAATGTCAAACTTCTCTTCTCTGTTTTTTTTTAGTTTTGGGTTGTAGACACAGTGTATGGAAGCGGCACTCATCTTGCTGCATTGTAGATTTCTGAACAAACCAGTGGTGTAAGTAGCCATTGTAGAAATCTGTGGCAGATAGTTTTTTCTTTAATATTATTGTGCCGACTCCAACCCAGCCATCCTGAATTAAAAGGAAAATACAGCCATTAAGATGCTGCTGTACAAGAAAAAAAAAATATTTTCCATAAATTACTATTCTAAATACAGGAGATGCTTACTAAACTGGTACAAAACATGTCTGAAATAATTATCTCTTAATACATAAGCCTAAAATATATATTTTCTGAAAGTCACAAACTGCACTCCTCATAATACAGGATGATGCCCCGGTGCTACTCCCAATAAATCCACATAACCGTCACAAGTAGAGAGCACTCAGAGGTACTTAAAGGGTATGTCCGTATCTTGTAGGTCACCCCTGCCCACTCCCAACCGCCAAGTTACATTTCTAAAAAAAGAATCGGAGACATACTTACAGCCCTTTGCTCCCGTGGCTGTCTTCCCTGGCTCCCTGTTTGCTGGAACTTGCAAACGGGCCAGACCAACAGCCGTGTTTGAGATTGGCTGAGAGGCAGCAATCACAGACACGGCTGCCAGCTTTGAAGACAGCCATGGAAGCGAAGGGCATTTCTTTTTTTAGAAATGTAACTCGGCGGTTGGGGGTGGCCTAAAAGATATTAAAAGTTAAGGAAAGTGGAAGGGCAACCAACAGAGGCATCGGGAGTGGGAAGGGCTCCCCTGCACATGCGACTGTCCTCTCAGAGGACAAGGAGGAGGCGGAAACCTTTCACACAGGAAGACAGCACCTACTCTTCAGTTTCCAGGACTTTGGGCAGCCATTGCAGGAGAACCATAAGGAGCAGGGATGTAAGGTAAGGATTTTTTTCAACTACACAATGGGGGCAGTAGTTGGTTAAATTTTAGTTTGGGGGGTGGACATTTCCTTTTAAAGGGCATGTCCACCTTTAAAACAAAAACTGGTGACTTCTCAGTTATCCGTTCACAACCCCAACTGCTGTAGTGTATGATTTAGGACAGGAATAGGGTATAGGTTTTATGCCGGCAGACAAAATGGACTTGGGTTCATGCAATATTGGATGCATTGCTATACTTTACTGAAGAACTAAACAACAACAACCCCCCCTAGGTTTACTTACCTTAGAGGCTCACAAAGTCATTACCCTCCTATGGCGCTTCTGGGTAACTAGTTAAAGAAGTTTCGGCAAGGATCAGTGAACAGATATTGTTTTGCCCAATCATAAATCCACCTCCTAAATCCAACTGTATCTTAGAGCGGAACAGATCAACTTTCTAGTTTTAAGCATAGAAGTGGGTCACGACCTTCACCAGACTCCAGTTGGAGTTACCAAGTGAATTGCTTTTTAGTAGATTACCTTTTTGGGAGAGGTCCAGCAGCCATTCAAGTTGGTTAAAACATAATTTATTCACTGTTCTTCACTATTCAAACACGGGTAACAATAGTGCTATATACAATAGTTATTACATCATCTTACGAGTTCCAAGCTTTAGGCCCTTGCTCATGGACTCAAATGTTTTAGACACCCCTCCACCTTTTTTAAAAAAAGTCAAGTTAGCTAATAAAGGAGGGGCTGTTGTTGTGCTGAATACCAGGGATTACATGAGAGAAGCATCTCACCAACTAACAGATCAAAGTACATACGTTGAACTGTCAAAGGATCCAACGGGTGATTATAAAAAAAAATTATGGATGGAATGATTGATCTTTATTTTTCCATAGGAGTATTGTCAGATAGTGACAGATATGTTACTTGTGAGAAACCAGTGATTCCGATCTTCCATCACCTACCAAAAATACACAAGAATCTCCTTAACCCAGAAGGTAGACCCATTATTTCGAGCATTGGCTCCCTGGGGGAGAATCTTGCACCCTTAGTTGACTTATCTCCAACCATTGGTCATACATTAAACATACATTATACCAAAAAAACCTGCTGGTGTTGCCAAGGCAAGCACTAAGCAAATAACCAACTAATGTTGTTTATCCAAAGAATCAAATCAGCAGTAGGACTTTAGGAGGCATACCTTGCATCGAACCAGCAGACGTTGAGATGCACGGTGATATCTAAGGCATCCAGGCAAACTAGCTGTGTCTAAAACAAACAAAAATGTTTTAAAAATGGGCAGTCTTAAATGTTAGCTATGGGAGAAACCTCTCCTAGTAAAAAAAGAATGTGCATCTGACAGTGAACAAACTCTTCTCCTCCCCCCCCCCGCTATTTGATATACAAATATATAATTTGTATATTTTCTAACTCAATTTCATTAGGACAAGTTTTATTAATTTTTTTACCACTATTTTCTACTGATATTTCAATTCAAACCTGAAATGTTATCGAAATCTGGAACTTCCACAAAATTACGTAGTTTTATTGGAGAACCCATCCAAACAGCCTGCAGGGGCATCTGTAAAACAGGACAAGTCTTAGTTGAACAAATTAGTTTGCTTTAAATACTATAAGCAGTATTTATAAGTTCATCAAAACTTTAGTAAAACTGCAAATTTCCCATGGCAGGTGAAACAACATACATTGCAGTATGTGCACAGATTATGTTGGAATGTGTTCATGCATGTAGTAATTGTGTATGAGTATTACGTTTTCTTTTTATGTTTTTGATTTTACACTCTACATTTTTCTCTGCTGTATAAATTTGCCCTACCAAAAATCCAACTGCACGTTCAAGCCGAACAATCTGTTCCGCGGATTGCTCCTCCCATTTAATACAGCTCATAGAGGCTGTAATCTTGGGCGCTGTTAAAAAAAAAAACACACAGAATGCACAAGCTTACACTTCAGGTGCAATATATCACAAATTGTAACAGGCCACGGACAACTTATGTGTACATACTAATAATGTACATATTTAAAAATGCATAAAATGTAGAAATATGTTGCTGTATTTGTCACTTTTGTCAATATTGCTTATAATAAAACATTCCAATGCAGGAGGGTTGTTATAAATGCATAAAGATAACTTACAAGGACACACAATATACAGGCCTGGTCAATATTCAAAGTGGTGCACCATAGACAGGGACACCCCTGATTACTGCACATGTTATGTGGGAACCTGTTTATGTGCACTGTCTGCTTTGTGCCAGACCACCAGAGTAACCCACTGTGTGCCATGCTACCCATAATCCTTCCATAAAGCAGTGATCTGGTACAAATTGGTGTTGCAGCAGTGCTGGTAATACCATTTATTCTCCCTGTTTTCTTTGTATATTTGTTCTCTGTATTAAGTTATGGAGGCTGCTACTGATAGTTTTGTTTTAAATCCTCCTGTCCTGGTACCTGAAGATGAAATTCCCCAATTAGAATCTGTAGCTCTACCAGGCCCAATTGCCAAACCTATTTTTAAACCTGATCCATTTGATGGGGTAACTAGGGAGTGGACTGATTGGCTAGAACAGTTTGAATTGGCAGCCACTATTAATGGTTGGGATGAAGGTGCTGACTGGCAAGTCTTTAGCCTTTTGCTTAATGGTAAAGCCAGGCAGGTATACCAAGGGTTTACTGTAATACTGAAATAAATGCTTTGAAGTACCTTCTGTTATAATATATGAGGTACCATCACCACTTGCCGTGGTGAATACTAATAAGTATTAACCTAGCTTGTTTAGTTTCAACCACACAGTGTGGCAGGATTGCCTGGGTCTACTCTCAGACCTGCAGGATTATCCTATTTGGTTCCTCTGGAAGCTGGTGACTGTCTGAGTAACAGTTTAAAATATACCTGTGTAAAGATTCTATATCTACTATAACCACACATACACACACAATTTCCATTGTGCACCAACAGGCACACTTTTGCTAATAAATACATAAATATATAAATAAGTATGAGCATAATGAAATATACAAGTGCTGAAAGGGTGGAAGTGCTAAAGTAGTAACTGGTGCAGTACCAACAGTACCAATACACATACTAGACATTTGTATGACCAGACTCACAAACAAATGCTACATGCTTTATATAATGTAAGACAAGTATTTTTTGCAGTGCCAATTTAGTTCAGTATTTATATACTTTCCCACATCTTCTTAGAAAAGCAGCGCTTTACTATCCATTAACTATGCTAATTACCTTTATGTGCAGGAGTAAAATTCCTTACTTTATGTAAGACATGTTTATTTAAGTTTAGTGGTGCTTTTGAAAGAAAGGATGCAATATTCACAGCCATTAACACAGTGGAAAGAAATTACAGTAAGGGCTTTACAATTCTCAATAAATGCAGATAGCAGAGCAGTTTAGACAGAAAACACTTTGATCCCAATGAACTTATTCCAAAACTTAAATACCTGTTTTGAAAAGCAAGGAACAGAAGGAGAACTTACCAAAGGTGACCCCTTCTTTCGGCTGCTGCGTACTGTGCCGAAGGTACCAAGGTAAGTTGTTCAACACTGATATTAGCTGAAAGTGGCAAAACATGGAATATCGTAGTGTTGGTAAATGCATTTAGGATTAGCCTTTATTTTTTATGTTTGAACTTATGTTGATTTTGAATTAGAAGGCAGAATAAGAGTGGGAGGGAATTCAGTAGAGTCACAGATGACTGTATAAACAGAAGTGGTCACTGAGTCGACATGGAATGGAAGAAAAGGATAAGATAAATAAAGGAGTCTCTTTGCTTGAAAATATTCTGTGCAGTCTGAAAATATTCAGTAGAGAAAAAGAAATGATGATAATTAAACTGCTTTAAGATCATTTAAGGGTTCGGCAAAAAATATATTTAGGTAAAATGCACTTATATTCTAGGTATTAAATTAAAAATAAATTCCAATGATTAACCAGAAATAAATGTACAGATCATTATGTAAAGAGGTTTGTCTATCAGATAAACCTCTCCAGTAACTATTTATTTATACATGTTTTAGGTACACCCTTAGGTACTATATGCACGGTCTTGCCCTAAGGATAGAAAACACCCATGTTTGTTATTGGTGACAGATTCTAATAAAAAACCAAATACTCTTAAACTCATCTGTATTATATACCCAACCCACATTTTTCTCCCCATTATCGAGCAAGAGGCCATTTACCCTTTACCATTTCAGCCCCATGTTTAGATAAGACAGCCTCCAGCTCCTTAGCAGTGCACCTTAAGGGAACAGGATACATTTCCTGCATCACAATGGGACCAACATCAAACCTGAAAACAGAAACACTAGTTTACTTGATTAGGCTTTCCAAAGTAACAATCATGTTTTTCTATCCTTTATTAATTCCATCTTTAGTTAGATTTGATAATCTAATCATTTGAGAGATTTTTCCTATTCTCAACATGTAGCTTTATAACCCTTAGAATATGCCTTGTAAGAACAAAAACAACACTGAGTAGACGTAATAAAAAGTAAATTAGTTTAAAAAGAAAACAACAAACAAAAAAGCTGGAAAAGTGTTCATATGTGGGCAATAAGATATATTAATAGGAAGGATCATTAAACTTTCAATGAAACACTTGACAATATGGAGGGATCTTAAAGATTAGTACACACGTGCGATTGCCAACCTGTGACGCACAATGTACCAATGGCCATTTCAGCCGATAATCGTACCATTTATGGGCACTTTATCAGCCGAAACTGCTGTTCAGTCAGAGATCGTTGCCCGACCGACAAGGGTGGATCTCCGAACATGCGGCCATTTTGGCTGATAAAGTGCCCATACACGTCACGATTATCATCCGAAACAGCCGTCATGAGTCAGCACCCACAATCGCGTGTGTGTATGAACCATTAGAAGAATCAATATGTACACAATGCTTTTTTTCCCCCAACATGGTGCAACTAATAGAAAAAAATGATTAAGACTGTAGAAAACCGCTTTCCCTATCAGTGCAAGGAAGGTTATGTTATTACAGGGTAAATAAAGATATACTGTAGAATTCTCTACTATAACCACGATATGTCAAAAAATGGGCTATATGTTTTTTAAATGTAATGAACATTGTATCTATAATTGCTAAATAACCACAATGAATGATCTGTTAACAAAATGACAGGTAAGCTGGGTACACAAATTCCCAATAAATCTCGTCAGTTCCCACAGGATTGGCACTTTATCGGTAAAGTGTGAAACTATAATTTCCGGCGCAGATGTTTCAAACTAAAATGTTTTTGTCTGTTGCAGTCGGCCCCATGTACTAAAGTACAGGGAGCCATCCACGATCGTAGGGAGTATGGCAGCCTCAAACGATTGCCCTTAACAATCATGACTGTGTGAATTTACATCTTTCAAAGATGGCATCTTTGAAGAATTGGTACACCTTTAGTCTGCTGTTTGCATTCAAGAAGTATTAAGGGTAAATTTGTGGACATTATACAGTGCCATTAAACTACACAATTTCATGGTGTTGGATGGATATTTGGAAGACAATAACAAAATCCAAGGATCATCAACTATTTAACATACTTAAGTCAGAAGACAATTTCAAGCTTTACCTCTTTGGTCTTATCTGCATGATAGTGACCCCAGTCTTTTTATCTCCATTTAGTATGGTGTGGACTATTGGAGCAGGGCCTCTAAACTTGGGAAGGCAGCTTGGATGCACATTCAATATACCACTAAAAGAGAAATATGTTGTCTGAAATCTGTTCATTTTACAGAACACTGCAATATAACCAAACTAATGGCACATACTAAGGAAATTTTAAAATAAGATCCTCGCTAAGAAGTCGCCCAAATGATGCTACTACTCCAACATCAAACTGATCACACTGGCCTGTACTTGGCCACACATGAACAGGAATCCCTTGCTGTTCAGCATAGTTTTTCACAGGAAGGCCCTTTGGCACCTGTGCGGGCAGGGTAACCACTTCTAATCTTCCAACTACTGGGTTGTATGTCTTTTTACTAAATAAATAAAAAAAAGAGACAAAGATAGAAAGTTAAATACAAATTAATATTTACTTTGTATTGAGGCTCAGAAAATGCAATTCAATTCATAAAAAGTAACTATTTGCATGAAATATACACGGTAAAAACAATGGCACAAATGTTCATAAGCTGAAGGTCTTTCAAAGAACACAAAGTTTTAAAGGGCATGTCCACCCCCAAAACTAAAATTTAACCCACTACTGGTCCCACTGTGTAGTGTTAAAAATGCAATTACTCTACTCCTGAGAATATTGATAACAATCTTGAATGTTTGCTCGCTTGTATATAATCTTTCTCACTGTAGAATTAAGGCCTTTTGGTTGCTTCTCTAAGATTATTACGGACATCAATGCTCCAGACAAGCATTAGCAGCCCCTGGCTGTATTCTACAGCAGGGTATGGTATAATTCATTTTTCACATACTGCTTCTGCATGTTGGATAGTTTTTTGTTTAACACATAATGGAAGATATATAAAATTGATCTATAGTTAGATAAGATTGAAAAGAAACATACTAATTAACATATGGTTGTGAGGGTTCTCATTCATCCAGGTCATGGTATATCTGTTGTATTCAGTTAGATCAACTGGACTTAAAGTTTAGTTCTTGAAGACGTTTCACTAGTCTTTCGACTCACTTTCTCAATTCAGAATGACTAAATAACAATGCACACAAATGTATAAGCAAGAAATACAATTGACCTGGGAGGAGTACTTTTTAACGCCAATAGTTAAATCTAAACCTTTATCCTACCTTTCTGAAAACCAGCATTATTAATGATTGTGCCTGAACACTTTGTAGCACTTGTCCCACCCACTTAGATTGTAAGCTCTTCAGGGCAGGGATCTCTTTTCTAATGTGTCAAGGCACAATTTAAAAATATGTATTCTTAACCTATGTATTAAACTATTTAATTTGTATTTATCTGTATAATGGCTTGCACTCATCCTTTTATAATATACAATAAAAAAATAAAATTATACATACATAGTTACCTAAATTGGTTTAGAATTTTCAGTGACTCCAGTGCAAAATCATCTGTTCCAAAAAACATAACATTCCAAGGAGGCTGAGCTTCCTCACACTGTTCATTATTTGGGGCTTTGTGGGTCTCAGTATAAAGCCTGATAACACTGTACATCTGTCTGTCTGCACTGACACGAAGTCTCTCCTTGGGAAGGTGAATTAGGCGGGTACCCAGTGACCTTCCACCGCCAAACAATCTCCTCCCTAACGATATCCAGGTAACCAGGCGGTCTCTGCCATTCCCAGTCTCCCTCCATTCGTAGAGGTTCTGTGTCCCTGATCGCCCAGTGTTGGGCAGTGAAGATGACAGACGGCTGGAAGCATCACATGAAACAGTCTGACTTGTGACTCTCTCTCCGACACCGGGCACTTCCGGTTCTTTGGCTCCGACACCCTCGGTACCTTTAAGGCGTCTCCATGAACCAGCCCCTCCGCTAGCTGTGCAAATGTTTTCGTTAGGAAGCACAAACCGCCAGCATCGGGCTCCTGCACCCATATTTACTGAGCCCCTGGAAACGTGGCTACATTTCCCTCATAATCAGCAACCTTCCCTGTGTCCCATGGTGCACACAGGGCGCCGCCATCTTGGCAGATAAGCCTAACAAAAAATATTTCCGTAAGGAACAACAACCGGTCATTAAGGTTCCTATGCGTGTCAGACCTAGATCTTCTGTATTGGCTGCTGCACGTTAGTTAGCTAACTCCCTGTGAATTACCTTGTCTATTTGATCTAAGTAAAACGTCCTCCAGCCAGAAGGTGGCGCTGTGAGGCACATCATGGTCTGTCTGCAGTGGCTGAAACGTCTCTAATTTTCGCATGCGCCATTTCCTTTTGCTCAGGCTGTGTTACCGTGTGGCTGACCGATCGGTATAACCAGTCGCTATGCGTGTGGAGAAGTGTTACTTCTGCTCAGCGCCCATTTATCCTGGACATGGGATGATGTTCGTTCGGAATGACTGCAAGGTTAGCGGGAGGGAGAGGGAAGGAATGGGAAGTGAGAACGTGGGTGTAAATGGGAACGTGCGGCCTCCCCTCCCAGCACTGTGGGTCCCCTAGGTACATTACACATGGAGGGATTAGTATTGAATTAAACAGATTTATGTTCAGTATATGACTCTACAAGTGCTTAGTTGTCTCTATTTAATTCCAGGCTATTGGTAACTAGTCATAGACTATAGTCAACGTCATAAAGTCAGTCCGTTTTCGAACTTCAGAATTCGGACCCATTAAAGTCAATGGGGAGTGATAGTGATTTACAGCTAAACTAACTGGTAACTTACTTTAAATGGCACCTGGGAAATGGTCTGGGGAACATGTCACTATCACCAAAACTTATTAAAGGGTATCTCCACAAGTTTTGTGAATCCAGTTCTATTGAAGAACGGGAGGTAAAGGAGCTGTGCCTAACCTTCCGTTCTTCAATAGAACACACAGGAGACAAGGTAAGAAACGTACCTGCTCGCTCGCTCCCCCGGCGCTTGGTCTGACAGGTCCCGACGGACCTTGTCTTCTATGCGCATAGAAGACAAGGTCCCTACGCGCCGGGGGAGCGAGCGAGCGTGTACGTTTCTTACCTTGTCTCCTGGCTCCTGTGTGTTCTATTGAAGAACGGGAGGTAAAGGAGCTGTGCCTAACCTTCCGTTCTTCAATAGAACCAAATTACTAGTAAGGCTCATTTGGAATATGTGGTACAGTTTGGAATACCATAACAAAAGGGACATCTTGGAAATGGAAGAAGTTCAGAGAAGGGCAACTAAATAATAAGAGGAATGGGAGGCTTGACTATGCAGGCAGATTAGACAAGTCAGGGCTCTTACATTGGAGAAGCAACATTGGCGTGGGGATATGATCACTTTATAGAAATATATTAATGGGCCATACAATGAACTCTGGTGCATTGTTCACTAATAGGTCATATCAGAGGACTTGTGGACATCCTTTAAGATTAGATGAAAAGAAGTTTTATCTTCAGGTAAGGAAAGTGTCTTGACAGAAAGAACAGTGTAGCTTTGGAAACTTCTTCCAGTAGATGTGGTAATGGCAAGTTCATTGAATAGTTTTAAAAGTGGAATAGCTTCTAAAACTAAAAAACATCAGAATTACTGGTTTAATACATATAAGGAAGTTCGGGTTGATCAGGGGACACTTTCCTACTGCCATTTGGAAGGAATTTTCTTGCTCATTTACATTTGAATCACAAAAATATCAATAATTTGAAAGGTCTGAAAAACCTTATTATGCCATATAACGGCTAGATGGTTATAACTGCATACCTGCATGTGGAGCCCGAATAAGGTGGATATCTGTTTGACTCTTTGATGTCCTGTGCTTTTTGCAACTCTTTGCCCTTTTGTAACCTAAAGAAGAGCAGCAATTGGTTATCTTCTATCTTTTGCAACTGACTTCTAATTTACTAAATAGAATGCATTACCTGTTATAATAAATCGAGTTGTCTCTTCCGCTTGATTTCTTCGACCCTCTTCATTGCCTCAACTGAAAAAAAAGTCCACATTGCAATCTATTCAGAACATAATTTAAACAATCTCTCAAACAGGATATATAGAGATGTTGTAAATCTAAATACAGTAAACATTTAACTTTAAAGTTTGGAGAAGCTAAACAAACCACATCTTTAGGTGCCCAAACATTCTTACCCTTTAATTAACACATGGTTTGCTTACAAATACCTTTAATATTGTTAGCATACAAAAATGTTTCATAATTTAACAATATGCATGCGTTCGTGATCTGACCTTGTCACTAGGGACTTGGACATACCATATTTCAAAGCACTAAAGATAATGATGGAAAAACCTCTGCCTATAAGTTTATGAAGGAAATGATAGCATTGGTAAATTAAAGAAGCCAAAGGAAACCTCGAGAGTTTGATTGCATATACAATGTATGATGGATCTTCATAAAAATTGGGCCATGCAATTTAGACTTAACTGGACATATACTATTTTGTGGTCACATCTATTTGATCGGACTCTCCCTGGATGAATTATTGTTTGAGGTCAATATTACCATCATAAAATAGATCACAAAATGATCAGGGGTGTGTAGTTGTCAGAGCATCACAGAAATGTCTAATTTTGTTGTGTACGGCCAAATTCTTTAAAAACTTGTTTTATTCATAGAAACAGTCATGAAAACAAACATTCAATCGCATAGAGTATTGCATATATATATAGGTTTCAATATATTTCAATGTACCTGTTTTTATATGTTTGGGTGTATGGCCAACTTTGTGGAAACCAATTGAAATGCCCCACCTGGGACATTCATGGAAGAACCTTCACAGTAAATGTGCCAAACCTGTATCACTGTGTTAAGATTACAAACTACTGGGACAGCGGTACAATTTTTACAATCATCATGATATCATGATGTGAAAGTTTAGTGCTTTAATGTGTGCAACTTGGCAGGCCTGTCAACTCAGGTTAAATTATCTACACAATGGCAGAATGAAGGCATATTATACAAAGTGCGCACAATTAAATTTGTATCTTTACATACGATATACATCTATGTAAAAAAAAATTGAAAGAATACTGAAAAATAATGAGATTTTAAACAACACGATTGTTTAAATACTAGTAGTGATGCTTGCCTCCCCTAGGAAACCACCAAGTGAGGCAATAGAATAGATACACTATTTTATCAGCAGTTTCTTAGGCTGATCTTTCCCTTTAAGAAGTGAATCTTTACCAACAACCATTTACAGAAAATACATATTTACTCAGCATTAAAAAGAGCAAAGCCATGTACCGAAAAAGGAGATATTTACTGTTTTGCTCCATAACTCTCGTTTATTTTGACTGGTTCGTTTCTTCTTTTTTTCAAATCATGAATTATCCTGTTCACGAAGATAGTATATTAGTGCAAATTTATTAACTGTATTACTAACAGTCAAAGTTTTTGAAAAAAACAAACAGTTAAAACAAGCAAAGGCTTGTGGAGCAAGTTTGATTTACAGACATAAAATTTCAAAGAAAAAAAAATATTTGTTGACAGGGGCATCATTTTAAACATACTACAATGGCATTCATAAGTGGGAGATTTCAAAGCCACTGTGCAATAATACAAAGGATGGGAGCTACCAACCCCTCTATAGTCTGCTATATTCCACAAGGCAGGAGAGTAGTTTAAAGGAGTAAGACTCAAACACTCACTATACTTTGAGGTGGTTCGGGAGCTTCAGCACCGAAACCTTCGCAAATGTGATAACCGCTGTTGCAGGCAAAATACAGTATACAATGTGGGTTCTCATAAAAAAAAAACCAACTCACTACCTGTCTTGAGTGGCCCAAGTACAAGCCCCCCTGCCTGTCACTAGATCCACGGTGCAGAACTACAGTAAGAATATATCCTGACTGTAGTTCTCACACAGGCGTAGTTCGATTTCTTCTGTAAGTTGACCTATTTCAGCTTCAGTAATCAGGCAATTTTAGAAAAACGAACTTGACAATAAAGGGCATAACCACCTATTTACTAAAAACTGGTGACTCTAAGTTATCTGCCCGAACCTCAACTGCTTATTTACAATTATTTGCATTTGTAAACAGATATTTAATGCTTTTTATAAGCTTGAGCATGTGCAGGCATGGAGGCAGCCGATGAAACAGCAGTCAATCATTGACTATGATGTCAGTTATCACAGATTTGATTGATGCAGGGAAGGGACAGCTTACTATGCATAATGGGAACATCATCCATAAATATCTGGTTAGTAATGCAGTAATAAGTGCAAAATATTCAGGTGGGTGCATGTAACTAACCAGTTAGGTTTTTTTGGGGTGAACATGGCCCTTTAACAAAAATTATTTCCTTCCTGACTAAAAGTTGTTCACGAAAAAATCAGAATGAATTTACCCGGACAGTACTGGAGTTTAAGAAAAAATTTTTGGTTGACACAAAAAGTAAACAAAAAGTCACAAAGACAAATGCCAAATAAAAACAGATGTCTACCCTAACCACCACAGTGTACTAAAAAGTTCGGGCTTCTCAAAAACAGTCCCCAAAGAACCACAGGGTCCTACACATCCACTAATTAGTAAAAATACCTTAATAAAGCAGTGTATTCCGTTGGACTAGTATGGGTAAATAGAGGGGTAAGAGAGAAGGCTTAGACCATGTTAGGCTGGGCAGGGGCTTAAATACCCACGAGTGGGCGGGCCACATGGGGCAGGCTGTAAGTTAAGGGCATGGGGGGCTGCAACTGGAGGACCTGGGTCCATGAATGGGAGGGACCAGGGGGGCTGCAAAGGGTAGGAGGAGACACAGAACAGATTGACTGACCGTATCAGAGCAGGAAGCGCAGGAGACCTGGTGATGTGCTGCCATATCATACACAAAAATTTAAATATCTTCAAAACTATGCAAAATAAACAATGGAAATAAATTGCAAAAATTCTCAGGAGCAATTCCTATCAATTTACCTAGTCATTTTTGGACCACAGTCTCCCTTTATCCTCCCGGTCTTCAATCAATACATTAAAGGAATAGTTCACTTTGGTAGTGAACTATTCCTTTAAGGAGCTATGCCTTACCTCCCATTCTTCAATCAAATCTCAGGAGCCAGGGACGCAGATGGAAGAAACTTACCTTTCACACGATTTTCCGCTGTCACACCGACAGGTCCCAACTAGTGATGGAGCAGTTTGCGGATCCGAACCTGAATCTGCGGCGGATTTACCGTTCGGAACGGCGGATATCGCAGATTTTCCGTTTTTCCGCCTTCCGAACCGCGTTTTCGAAAATTTTCGAAATTACGAGGATTTCTCTTATTTTCGAAAATAAACTGAAAACCGTATTTTCGGAAATTTTCGAAATTACGAGGATTTCACGTATTTTCCAAAATGCATGAAAATACGTATTTTCGAAAATTACGAGGATTTACAGTATTTTCGAAATTGCGGGAAATAAGTATTTTCGAAAATTTTCGAAATTACGAGGATTTCTCGTATTTGAGGATTTTTCCGTTTTAATGGGTCCGCTGCGGATTTTCGAAAATTCGCGGATCCTCGAGCAGACCGGATTTTGTGAAGTCGGACATCTCTAGTCCCGACCTCTTACTGGTTCTGAATAACTATAGCCTGCATGCATGGTAATGTGCGGTAGTGTCTTCACAAGTAGGAAGTGGTTGGTACCAGTGAGTGTGACAGCAAAGTATCACGGAAAGGTAAATTTGTTCTACCTCGTTCCTGGCTCCACAGGCATTGATTGATTAATCAATGCATTAAAGGATAAACTCCCTTTTGCAGTGAACAATTCCTTTAAAGGGTGGACTAGATAGAAGTTTGTCTCTTTAACCTCGTTTACTTTGTCTAGTTGATGACCATATTCTTATATTCCATGTCAATAATATTACTATTTTTACTGAAAAGTGGTTTGCGGCGTTTAAAAGCTAGGCCCCACTAGAAAGCACAAAGATCATACTCGCTTCTGTCAATTTACCTCTTTAGGAGCGCACGTCATACGGACCAAAACTGGCGATTGCATGCGCTTCAATAGACGCACAAAAGTGCAGCGTATGAAGTGGGCTATTAAAATAGGCCATTACATGCCTGCACTCCCACTTGCACAATCAGATCCAAAACACACTAGCAGGGCCTAGAAAATTAAAGGCTATGTCCCCCCCTAAATTTGAATTTTAATATTCTGCTCCCCAATGTCCCCCAGCCCCAACCGCATATTTTTTTGTTCAGAAAGCCCCCAAACTCTTACTTACCTCCCCTCGATCCTCCGCCGCACTGCCGGCCCTGCTGCGAGAATGCAAGCAGAGGGGCGGGAACGGCAGTCGCGTCTGTGATTGGCTGAGCGGCAGCCAATCACGGACGCGGCTGCCGGTCATTCAGTGCAGCGGAGGAAAGCGGAGAGGTAAGTAAGAGTTTGGGAGCTTTTTAAAAAAAAAAAACATGCGGTTGGGGCTGGGGGACATGGGGAGCAGAATATTAAGGGGGTTTAATGCTAGGGGGAGGGATAGTAGAACGGGAGGGGAGAGGGAGGGGGAGAAGGGCTGCAGCCGCATGGCAGGAATCTCCGGAGGCCAGGTAGCAGGCCGTGTCCTATATGGACCTGCTAGCTCCTGGTGGTCAGTTTTTGGAACTTTGGGGGGGGACTACAGGAGAACCAGATGGAGTTGGGATGTGAGGTAAGGATTAAACTACACTACATGGTGGGGCCAGTAGTTGGGGGGATTATAGTTTTGGGGGTGGACATGCCCTTAACATCACCAATTTACAGTGACTGTGAAAATATATAACACAATAAAAAACATAATTATAACTACCACAGTCAACTCTTTACCAGCTGATCTTCTGAAAGCTTTTGTCCACCTGACCTTCCTAGGATTACGCTTCTTCTGAAATTCTTATGACATTTTGATCTGCAAAACCGGAAAGCCTAAAGAAGTAAACAATGCTCTTATTCAAACAAGTTTCATATTCATGAATGTTATATATACATTTAAGAGACTTTTCAGGCTAAAAATATCCTCCCTAACTCAGGACACCTGATTAAAATAATGCATCAATTGTCTAAGTAAAAAGGGAAAAAATGTGTCCACAAGCTTTGGCGAAATACACATACTATAAGCAAAAATCCACGGCTTATACGTTTGCAGTCTTAATTTGAATCCATGTACCCAGTGGTCTTAAATGCAAAGTAAAATATTAGCCTGACTAGAACAGCACCAATAAAGTTGAAAGGTACAAGTGTAAAAGACCATTAAATTGGTTATATGCTTGTGAAGGTTCTCATTCACCAGGTCATGGTATATCTGTTGTATTCAATTAGATCAACTGGACTTGAAATGTGTTCTTGAAGACGTTTCGCTAGTCATCCGACTAGCGAATTGAGAAAGCCAGTCGGATGACTAGCGAAACGTCTTCAAGAACTACATTTCAGTCCAGTTGATCTAATTGAATACAACAGATACATTAAATTGGTATTCTCTTAAAGAGCAGGTAGCTTTGTGGTGGACGGTAAAAAAAATGATGCATGTAATAGATGCGGGTTGTATATATTCTGCAATGACATTTGCTTGTACATAATTCCAGAGTGAAACTGAAAATGATTACCTCTAAAAATAGCAACTTACCCTATTCAGTAATTTGAAACCTTTGTACTCCAGATGTTTAGAAACCAACTCCCAGCACACCGCTTACAGTTTCCAAACATCTGTAGTGTTGACTTCGCTGCACCTACCTTTCCCAGTGGGACAGTGCAAGCATCTGGGTGTATGAAGTGTCCATACTATTTTCTATCTGTTTGTGTTAATGCAATAATAATAGCAACTGTAGACCTACCATAGTAGATGATTTTACACATTTTCCACGTGTATATAATTAGCTGTCAATAGAGATGGACACAAAACCGAACTCAAACCGAGTTTGAGCTGAACTTTTCTGGAGTTCTGAAAATCGCGGCTGTGTTTCGATAATTATAATTATGGGCTGTTCGTAACCCTAGAATGTATTGTTTGATAACCCTCGAAAGTATTGATCGTTTTTGGTAACCCTCGAATGTACGGATCGTTTTCACTAACCCTAGAATGTACCCATCGATTTTCGTGACCCTAGAAAGTATTGTTAGTTTTCGGTAATCCTTGAATGTACGGATCGTTTTCGCTAACCCTAGAATGTACCCTTCGATTTTCGTGACCCTTAAAAGTATCGTTCGTTATCCCTCAAAAGTATTGTTGGTTTTTGGGAACCCTCGAATTTATGGTTCTATTTACGCTAATTCTCGAAAGTATCGTTCGGTAACCCTTGAATTGGCCATAACCCTCGAATGTAGCTTGCGCAAAACCCGACAACTACCGCTCGTGTTTAAGAAGTGTTTTGAAGGGTATCTCCACTCGTTTTTATAAGTTTTGTGAACAGTTCTAGAGTATGTTGTGTGTAGGAATAACTGTTAGTAGGAGAGCATAACTATGTTGAGTGTAGGAATAACTGTTAGAAGGAGGGCATGAGTATTTTATGTGTAGAAATAACTGTTTGAAGGAGGGCATGGGTATGTTGTGTGTAGGAATAACTGTTAGTAGGAGGGCATGAGTATGTTGAGTGTAGGAATAACTGTTATTAAGAGGGCATGAGTATGTTTGTGTGTAGGAATAACTGTTTAGTAGGAGGGCATAGTATGGGTGTCTAGGAATTAACGTTAGAAAGAGGCATAAGGTATTTGTGTCTAGGGATAACTGTTAGTAGGAGGGGCAGAGATGTTGAGTGTAGAATAACTGTTAGTAGGAGGGCATGATGTTGAGTGTAGGAATAATGTAGTATGTTAGTAGGAGGGATGAGTATGTTGTGTGTTGGAATAACTGTTAGTAGGGAGCTAGAACATGTTGAGTGTAGGAATAACTGTTAGAAGGAGGGCAGAGTATTTTATGTGTGAGAAAAACTGTTTGAAGGAGGGCATGGGTATGTTGTGTGTAGGAATAAAGTTAGTAGGAGGGCATGGGTATGTTGAGTGAGGAATAACTGTTATTAAGAGGGCATGAGTATGTTGTGTGTAGGAATAACTGTTAGTAAGAGGGAATGAGTATGTTGTGTGTAGGAATAACTGTTAGTAGGAGAGCATAACTATATTGAGTGTAGGAATAACTGTTAGAAGGAGGGCATGAGTATTTTATGTGTAGGAATAACTGTTTGAAGGAGGGCATGGGTATGTTGTGTGTAGGAATAACTGTTAGTAGGAGGGCATGAGTATGTTGAGTATAGGAATAACTGTTATTAAGAGGGCATGAGTATGTTGTGTGTAGGAAAGAGATTACTGTTTTTTTCCATAAAAAATAATTTGCTTGTAGGATTGGAAACTTTCTATGTAGCACTGTAGGGTACATAGGTGGTAATGAAATAGTTGAGAGAGGATGATTGCCTGGGCCATAGAATTCTACCCAGTGTTTGAGATGATGGACAAAAGGGGTGTTAGGTTAAAGGCTTATGTCCACCCCAAAATATTTTTTTACATAAGTTTTCCCCCAGGGTCTCTCCAGCCCCAACCCGCTATACTTGGTATCTCAGAAAGCCCCCCAAACTCTACTTACCTCCCTCCTTTCCCTCCGCCGCCGCGCTCCCCTGCCCTCTGCTTGCGATAAAATGCAAGCAGAGGGGCCGGGACCGTCACCCGTGCGTGATTGGCTGAGCGGCAGCCAATCACGACGCGGCTGCCGAGCAGCCGCGTCGGTGAGGTAACGTAAGTTTGGGAGCTTTCTTAAGATACAAATATTGCGGTTTGGGGCTGGAGCCCTTGGGGAATCTTATATATTAGAAGACTTACCTAGGGGAGGGAATCGGGGATGGGAGGGGATGAGGGCTGCAGTACGCATGCCAAAACTTCTCCCGGAGGCAGGTAGGAGAGGCAGAGTCCTATATGGACTCTGCTAGCCTCCTGGTGGGCATTTTTTGGACTTTGGGGGGGGACTACAGGAGAACCCTATCTAGCTGGTGTGAGGTAAGGATAGACTACCCTACATGGTGGGGCAGTAGTTTGTGGGGATATAGTTTTGGGGGTGGACTGCCCTTTAATTAAATTGAATGCATTTAAAAGTGATCTCTTAGTCTCTAAGGAAGGGCGCCAGCTCGCCGTAAACGGATCAGACCCCCCTGATGTACACCACTGGACAGTAACTAATGATAACAGCTTACTAGATATCTTTATGCCCATAACACATCACCCAACTCACCACCCAACTTTATAGTGTTTTATATTAGACGTGTAGTAAATTATTTTTTTTGAATACAAGATGTCCCTGAGTCTTTAATGGTCCACCCACCATTATTGTTTTAATGGTTGAGATGTGGGTAGCTGGCCCCGTATGGGAATGTTGTGAGACCTGCACGGTCAGGATGTGATGTCACATGGTCCCGAGATGTCGTGTTTCAGTTAGCGTTCCTGTGTGGTTGTAGTCCTATACCTTGTCCTAAAGATTGTTAAGGTGATACAATGCCACAGATTGGGTGTGGCTACACAATCTCAACAGTCAACCCTGACTCATACAGAGTACAAAATGTGAATTAAGGTTTGGGTCAAAATGTTTTCTATACAACATACTGACACAGTAATTAAAGGTTAATTAACAGTAATGTCAGCTAATAACGGAGACTGCATGACGTTTCAATGCAATGAGGGTAGTTTCCTGTGCATGTGCAGATTCTACCTACACCCACATGTTCCATCAGTAACGGAACACCTGAGTCTAGAGACACTTTCCTGGGAAGATCTAGTTTACCAATAACCAATTTTGATATAATATGGCAAACATGATTAGGAATGCATTGCATTGCTCCACTGGTGGGTTTCAGTGACCTCTTCTTCTTATCACTAATGCGCTTTCCAACCTGTAAACAGAAGCCGCACTGACAATTATTTAAAGGACCCTTACACAGAAACTTGTCTCCCTCAAGTTGTGTTCAAACTTTATAGAAATAGGGGGCATTCATAAAAGTTAAAAGGGTGCTAATTTTTCCGCCAACCAATCAGGTATGTTATCTTTCAAATGTTCATACAGTTTCTGATGGTTGGGGCAAAATTAAGCACCATTTTAAACGATACAGACTTTTATTGAATTCCCTGTAGTACGCTCTCCCAGATCTTAACCACCATAGAGCCTACAGACACTTTTCTATTTTAGAATGAAATTTACTTTCTGACAGGTCCCGACGGACCTTGTCTTCTATGCGCATAGAAGACAAGGTCCCTACGCGCCGGGGGAGCGAGCGAGCGTGTACGTTTCTTACCTTGTCTCCTGGCTCCTGTGTGTTCTATTGAAGAACGGAAGGTTAGGCACAGCTCCTTTACCTCCCGTTCTTCAATAGAACTGGATTCACAAAACTTATAAAAACGAGTGGAGATACCCTTCAAAACACTTCTTAAACACGAGCGGGTAGTTGTCGGGTTTTGCGCAAGCTACATTCGAGGGTTATGGCCAATTCAAGGGTTACCGAACGATACTTTCGAGAATTAGCGTAAATAGAACCATAAATTCGAGGGTTCCCAAAAACCAACAATACTTTTGAGGGATAACGAACGATACTTTTAAGGGTCACGAAAATCGACCAAATTACTAGTAAGGCTCATTTGGAATATGTGGTACAGTTTGGAATACCATAACAAAAGGGACATCTTGGAAATGGAAGAAGTTCAGAGAAGGGCAACTAAATAATAAGAGGAATGGGAGGCTTGACTATGCAGGCAGATTAGACAAGTCAGGGCTTCTTACATTGGAGAAGCAACATTGGCGTGGGGATATGATCACTTTATAGAAATATATTAATGGGCCATACAATGAACTCTGGTGCATTGTTCACTAATAGGTCATATCAGAGGACTTGTGGACATCCTTTAAGATTAGATGAAAAGAAGTTTTATCTTCAGGTAAGGAAAGTGTCTTGACAGAAAGAACAGTGTAGCTTTGGAAACTTCTTCCAGTAGATGTGGTAATGGCAAGTTCATTGAATAGTTTTAAAAGTGGAATAGCTTCTAAAACTAAAAAACATCAGAATTACTGGTTTAATACATATAAGGAAGTTCGGGTTGATCAGGGGACACTTTCCTACTGCCATTTGGAAGGAATTTTCTTGCTCATTTACATTTGAATCACAAAAATATCAATAATTTGAAAGGTCTGAAAAACCTTATTATGCCATATAACGGCTAGATGGTTATAACTGCATACCTGCATGTGGAGCCCGAATAAGGTGGATATCTGTTTGACTCTTTGATGTCCTGTGCTTTTTGCAACTCTTTGCCCTTTTGTAACCTAAAGAAGAGCAGCAATTGGTTATCTTCTATCTTTTGCAACTGACTTCTAATTTACTAAATAGAATGCATTACCTGTTATAATAAATCGAGTTGTCTCTTCCGCTTGATTTCTTCGACCCTCTTCATTGCCTCAACTGAAAAAAAAGTCCACATTGCAATCTATTCAGAACATAATTTAAACAATCTCTCAAACAGGATATATAGAGATGTTGTAAATCTAAATACAGTAAACATTTAACTTTAAAGTTTGGAGAAGCTAAACAAACCACATCTTTAGGTGCCCAAACATTCTTACCCTTTAATTAACACATGGTTTGCTTACAAATACCTTTAATATTGTTAGCATACAAAAATGTTTCATAATTTAACAATATGCATGCGTTCGTGATCTGACCTTGTCACTAGGGACTTGGACATACCATATTTCAAAGCACTAAAGATAATGATGGAAAAACCTCTGCCTATAAGTTTATGAAGGAAATGATAGCATTGGTAAATTAAAGAAGCCAAAGGAAACCTCGAGAGTTTGATTGCATATACAATGTATGATGGATCTTCATAAAAATTGGGCCATGCAATTTAGACTTAACTGGACATATACTATTTTGTGGTCACATCTATTTGATCGGACTCTCCCTGGATGAATTATTGTTTGAGGTCAATATTACCATCATAAAATAGATCACAAAATGATCAGGGGTGTGTAGTTGTCAGAGCATCACAGAAATGTCTAATTTTGTTGTGTACGGCCAAATTCTTTAAAAACTTGTTTTATTCATAGAAACAGTCATGAAAACAAACATTCAATCGCATAGAGTATTGCATATATATATAGGTTTCAATATATTTCAATGTACCTGTTTTTATATGTTTGGGTGTATGGCCAACTTTGTGGAAACCAATTGAAATGCCCCACCTGGGACATTCATGGAAGAACCTTCACAGTAAATGTGCCAAACCTGTATCACTGTGTTAAGATTACAAACTACTGGGACAGCGGTACAATTTTTACAATCATCATGATATCATGATGTGAAAGTTTAGTGCTTTATGTGTGCAACTTGGCAGGCCTGTCAACTCAGGTTAAATTATCTACACAATGGCAGAATGAAGGCATATTATACAAAGTGCGCACAATTAAATTTGTATCTTTACATACGATATACATCTATGTAAAAAAAAATTGAAAGAATACTGAAAAATAATGAGATTTTAAACAACACGATTGTTAAATACTAGTAGTGATGCTTGCCTCCCCTAGGAAACCACCAAGTGAGGCAATAGAATAGATACACTATTTTATCAGCAGTTTCTTAGGCTGATCTTTCCCTTTAAGAAGTGAATCTTTACCAACAACCATTTACAGAAAATACATATTTACTCAGCATTAAAAAGAGCAAAGCCATGTACCGAAAAAGGAGATATTTACTGTTTTGCTCCATAACTCTCGTTTATTTTGACTGGTTCGTTTCTTCTTTTTTTCAAATCATGAATTATCCTGTTCACGAAGATAGTATATTAGTGCAAATTTATTAACTGTATTACTAACAGTCAAAGTTTTTGAAAAAAACAAACAGTTAAAACAAGCAAAGGCTTGTGGAGCAAGTTTGATTTACAGACATAAAATTTCAAAGAAAAAAAAATATTTGTTGACAGGGGCATCATTTTAAACATACTACAATGGCATTCATAAGTGGGAGATTTCAAAGCCACTGTGCAATAATACAAAGGATGGGAGCTACCAACCCCTCTATAGTCTGCTATATTCCACAAGGCAGGAGAGTAGTTTAAAGGAGTAAGACTCAAACACTCACTATACTTTGAGGTGGTTCGGGAGCTTCAGCACCGAAACCTTCGCAAATGTGATAACCGCTGTTGCAGGCAAAATACAGTATACAATGTGGGTTCTCATAAAAAAAAAACCAACTCACTACCTGTCTTGAGTGGCCCAAGTACAAGCCCCCCTGCCTGTCACTAGATCCACGGTGCAGAACTACAGTAAGAATATATCCTGACTGTAGTTCTCACACAGGCGTAGTTCGATTTCTTCTGTAAGTTGACCTATTTCAGCTTCAGTAATCAGGCAATTTTAGAAAAACGAACTTGACAATAAAGGGCATAACCACCTATTTACTAAAAACTGGTGACTCTAAGTTATCTGCCCGAACCTCAACTGCTTATTTACAATTATTTGCATTTGTAAACAGATATTTAATGCTTTTTATAAGCTTGAGCAGTGCAGGCATGGAGGCAGCCGATGAAACAGCAGTCAATCATTGACTATGATGTCAGTTATCACAGATTTGATTGATGCAGGGAAGGGACAGCTTACTATGCATAATGGGAACATCATCCATAAATATCTGGTTAGTAATGCAGTAATAAGTGCAAAATATTCAGGTGGGTGCATGTAACTAACCAGTTAGGTTTTTTTGGGGTGAACATGGCCCTTTAACAAAAATTATTTCCTTCCTGACTAAAAGTTGTTCACGAAAAAATCAGAATGAATTTACCCGGACAGTACTGGAGTTTAAGAAAAAATTTTTGGTTGACACAAAAAGTAAACAAAAAGTCACAAAGACAAATGCCAAATAAAAACAGATGTCTACCCTAACCACCACAGTGTACTAAAAAGTTCGGGCTTCTCAAAAACAGTCCCCAAAGAACCACAGGGTCCTACACATCCACTAATTAGTAAAAATACCTTAATAAAGCAGTGTATTCCGTTGGACTAGTATGGGTAAATAGAGGGGTAAGAGAGAAGGCTTAGACCATGTTAGGCTGGGCAGGGGCTTAAATACCCACGAGTGGGCGGGCCACATGGGGCAGGCTGTAAGTTAAGGGCATGGGGGGCTGCAACTGGAGGACCTGGGTCCATGAATGGGAGGGACCAGGGGGGCTGCAAAGGGTAGGAGGAGACACAGAACAGATTGACTGACCGTATCAGAGCAGGAAGCGCAGGAGACCTGGTGATGTGCTGCCATATCATACACAAAAATTTAAATATCTTCAAAACTATGCAAAATAAACAATGGAAATAAATTGCAAAAATTCTCAGGAGCAATTCCTATCAATTTACCTAGTCATTTTTGGACCACAGTTCCCTTTATCCTCCCGGTCTTCAATCAATACATTAAAGGAATAGTTCACTTTGGTAGTGAACTATTCCTTTAAGGAGCTATGCCTTACCTCCCATTCTTCAATCAAATCTCAGGAGCCAGGGACGCAGATGGAAGAAACTTACCTTTCACACGATTTTCCGCTGTCACACCGACAGGTCCCAACTAGTGATGGAGCAGTTTGCGGATCCGAACCTGAATCTGCGGCGGATTTACCGTTCGGAACGGCGGATATCGCAGATTTTCCGTTTTTCCGCCTTCCGAACCGCGTTTTCGAAAATTTTCGAAATTACGAGGATTTCTCTTATTTTCGAAAATAAACTGAAAACCGTATTTTCGGAAATTTTCGAAATTACGAGGATTTCACGTATTTTCCAAAATGCATGAAAATACGTATTTTCGAAAATTACGAGGATTTACAGTATTTTCGAAATTGCGGGAAATAAGTATTTTCGAAAATTTTCGAAATTACGAGGATTTCTCGTATTTGAGGATTTTTCCGTTTTAATGGGTCCGCTGCGGATTTTCGAAAATTCGCGGATCCTCGAGCAGACCGGATTTTGTGAAGTCGGACATCTCTAGTCCCGACCTCTTACTGGTTCTGAATAACTATAGCCTGCATGCATGGTAATGTGCGGTAGTGTCTTCACAAGTAGGAAGTGGTTGGTACCAGTGAGTGTGACAGCAAAGTATCACGGGAAAGGTAAATTTGTTCTACCTCGTTCCTGGCTCCACAGGCATTGATTGATTAATCAATGCATTAAAGGATAAACTCCCTTTTGCAGTGAACAATTCCTTTAAAAGGGTGGACTAGATAGAAGTTTGTCTCTTTAACCTCGTTTACTTTGTCTAGTTGATGACCATATTCTTATATTCCATGTCAATAATATTACTATTTTTACTGAAAAGTGGTTTGCGGCGTTTAAAAGCTAGGCCCCACTAGAAAGCACAAAGATCATACTCGCTTCTGTCAATTTACCTCTTTAGGAGCGCACGTCATACGGACCAAAACTGGCGATTGCATGCGCTTCAATAGACGCACAAAAGTGCAGCGTATGAAGTGGGCTATTAAAATAGGCCATTACATGCCTGCACTCCCACTTGCACAATCAGATCCAAAACACACTAGCAGGGCCTAGAAAATTAAAGGCTATGTCCCCCCCTAAATTTGAATTTTAATATTCTGCTCCCCAATGTCCCCCAGCCCCAACCGCATATTTTTTTGTTCAGAAAGCCCCCAAACTCTTACTTACCTCCCCTCGATCCTCCGCCGCACTGCCGGCCCTGCTGCGAGAATGCAAGCAGAGGGGCGGGACGGCAGTCGCGTCTGTGATTGGCTGAGCGGCAGCCAATCACGGACGCGGCTGCCGGTCATTCAGTGCAGCGGAGGAAAGCGGAGAGGTAAGTAAGAGTTTGGGAGCTTTTTAAAAAAAAAAAACATGCGGTTGGGGCTGGGGGACATGGGGAGCAGAATATTAAGGGGGTTTAATGCTAGGGGGAGGGATAGTAGAACGGAGGGGAGAGGGAGGGGGAGAAGGGCTGCAGCCGCATGGCAGGAATCTCCGGAGGCCAGGTAGCAGGCCGTGTCCTATATGGACCTGCTAGCTCCTGGTGGTCAGTTTTTGGAACTTTGGGGGGGGACTACAGGAGAACCAGATGGAGTTGGGATGTGAGGTAAGGATTAAACTACACTACATGGTGGGGCCAGTAGTTGGGGGGATTATAGTTTTGGGGGTGGACATGCCCTTAACATCACCAATTTACAGTGACTGTGAAAATATATAACACAATAAAAAACATAATTATAACTACCACAGTCAACTCTTTACCAGCTGATCTTCTGAAAGCTTTTGTCCACCTGACCTTCCTAGGATTACGCTTCTTCTGAAATTCTTATGACATTTTGATCTGCAAAACCGGAAAGCCTAAAGAAGTAAACAATGCTCTTATTCAAACAAGTTTCATATTCATGAATGTTATATATACATTTAAGAGACTTTTCAGGCAAAAATATCCTCCCTAACTCAGGACACCTGATTAAAATAATGCATCAATTGTCTAAGTAAAAAGGGAAAAAATGTGTCCACAAGCTTTGGCGAAATACACATACTATAAGCAAAAATCCACGGCTTATACGTTTGCAGTCTTAATTTGAATCCATGTACCCAGTGGTCTTAAATGCAAAGTAAAATATTAGCCTGACTAGAACAGCACCAATAAAGTTGAAAGGTACAAGTGTAAAAGACCATTAAATTGGTTATATGCTTGTGAAGGTTCTCATTCACCAGGTCATGGTATATCTGTTGTATTCAATTAGATCAACTGGACTTGAAATGTGTTCTTGAAGACGTTTCGCTAGTCATCCGACTAGCGAATTGAGAAAGCCAGTCGGATGACTAGCGAAACGTCTTCAAGAACTACATTTCAGTCCAGTTGATCTAATTGAATACAACAGATACATTAAATTGGTATTCTCTTAAAGAGCAGGTAGCTTTGTGTGGACGGTAAAAAAAATGATGCATGTAATAGATGCGGGTTGTATATATTCTGCAATGACATTTGCTTGTACATAATTCCAGAGTGAAACTGAAAATGATTACCTCTAAAAATAGCAACTTACCCTATTCAGTAATTTGAAACCTTTGTACTCCAGATGTTTAGAAACCAACTCCCAGCACACCTGCTTACAGTTTCCAAACATCTGTAGTGTTGACTTCGCTGCACCTACCTTTCCCAGTGGGACAGTGCAAGCATCTGGGTGTATGAAGTGTCCATACTATTTTCTATCTGTTTGTGTTAATGCAATAATAATAGCAACTGTAGACCTACCATAGTAGATGATTTTACACATTTTCCACGTGTATATAATTAGCTGTCAATAGAGATGGACACAAAACCGAACTCAAACCGAGTTTGGCTGAACTTTTCTGGAGTTCTGAAATCGCGGCTGTGTTTCGATAATTATAATTATGGGCTGTTCGTAACCCTAGAATGTATTGTTTGATAACCCTCGAAAGTATTGATCGTTTTTGGTAACCCTCGAATGTACGGATCGTTTTCACTAACCCTAGAATGTACCCATCGATTTTCGTGACCCTAGAAAGTATTGTTAGTTTTCGGTAATCCTTGAATGTACGGATCGTTTTCGCTAACCCTAGAATGTACCTACTTTTGAGGGATAACGAACGATACTTTTAAGGGTCACGAAAATCGAAGGGTACATTCTAGGGTTAGCGAAAACGATCCGTACATTCAAGGATTACCGAAAACTAACAATACTTTCTAGGGTCACGAAAATCGATGGGTACATTCTAGGGTTAGTGAAAACGATCCGTACATTCGAGGGTTACCAAAAACGATCAATACTTTCGAGGGTTATCAAACAATACATTCTAGGGTTAGCGAACAGCCCATAAATTTGATAATTATCGAAACACAGCCGCGATTTCAGAACTCCAGAATAAAGTTCAGCTCAAACTCGGTTTGAGTTCGGTTTTTGTGTCCATCTCTATTGACAGCTAATTATATACACGTGGAAAATGTGTAAAATCATCTACTATGGTAGGTCTACAGTTGCTATTATTATTGCATTAACACAAACAGATAGAAAATAGTAATTGGACAGCTTCATACACCCAGGATGCTTTGCACTGTCCCACTGGGAAAGGTAGGTGCAGCGAAGTCAACACTACAGATGTTTGGAAACTGTAAGCAAGGTGTGCTGGGAGTTGGTTTCTAAACATCTGGAGTACAAAGGTTTCAAATTACTGAATAGGGTAAGTTGCTATTTTTAGAGGTAATCATTTTCAGTTTCACTCTGGAATTATGTACAAGCAAATGTCATTGCAGAATATATACAATCCGCATCTATTACATGCATCATTTTATTTTTACCGTCCACCACAAAGCTACCTGCTCTTTAAGAGAATAACCAATTTAATGTATCTGTTGTATTCAATTAGTCAAATGGACTTGAAATGTAGTTCTTGAGACGTTTCGCTAGTCATCCGACTGGCTTTCTCAATTCTGTCGTCGGATGACTAGCGAAACGTCTTCAAGAACTACATTTCAAGTCCAGTTGATCTAATTGAATACAACAGATATACCATGACCTGGATGAATGAGAACTTCACAAGCATATAACCAATTTAATGGTCTTTTACACTTGTACCTTTCAACTTTAATGGATGCTTGTTCTTAGTCAGGCTAATATTTTACTTTGCATTTAAGACACGGGTACATGGATTCAAATTAAGACTGCAAACGTATAAGCGTGGATTTTTGCTTATAGATGTGTATTTCGCCAAAGCTTGTGGACACATTTTTTCCCTTTTTACTTAGACAATTGATGCATTATTTTAATCAGGTGTCTGAGTTAGGGAGGATATATTTAAGCCTGAAAAGTCTCTTAAAATGTATATATAACATTCATGAAATATGAACATTGTTTGAATAAGAGCATTGTTTACTTCTTTAGGCTTTCCGGTTTTTCAGATCAAAATGTCATAAGAATTTCAAGAAGAAGCGTAATCCTAGGAAGGTCAGGTGGACAAAAGCTTTCAGAAAGTCAGCTGGTAAAGAGTTGACTGTGGTAGGTATAATTAGTGTTTTATTGTGTTAATATATTTTCACAGTCACTGTAAATTGGTGATGTTAAAGGGCATGTCCACCCCCAAAACTATACCCCCAACTACTGGCCCCACCATGTAGTGTAGTTTAATCCTTACCTCACATCCCAACTCCATCTGTTCTCCTGTAGTCCCCCCAAAGTTCCAAAACTGACCACCAGGAGGCTAGCAGGTCCATATAGGACACTGCCTGCTACCTGGCCCCCCGGAGATTCCTGCCATGCGTGCTGCAGCCCTTCTCCCCTCCTCTCCCTCCCGTTCTACTATCCCTCCCCCTAGCATTAAACCCCCTTAATATTCTGCTCCCCCATGTCCCCAGCCCAACCGCAGTTTTTTTTTTTTAAAAAAGCTCCCCAAACTCTTACTTACCTCTCCGCTTTCCTCCGCTGCACTGATGACCGGCAGCCGGTCCGTGATTGGCTGCCGCTCAGCCAATCACAGACGCGACTGCCGGTCCCGCCCCTCTGCTTGCATTCTCGCAAGCAGAGGGCCGGCAGTGCGGCGGAGGATCGAGGGGAGGTAAGTAAGAGTTTGGGGGGCTTTCTGAACAAAAAAAATATGCGGTTGGGGCTGGGGGACATTGGGGAGCAGAATATTAAAATTCAAATTTAGGGGTGGACTAGCCTTTAATTTTCTAGGCCCTGCTAGTGTGTTTTGGATCTGATTGTGCAAGTGGGAGTGCAGGCATGTAATGGCCTATTTTAATAGCCCGACTTCATACGCTGCACTTTTGTGCGCTATTGAAGCGCATGCAATCGCCAGTTTTGGTCCGTATGACGTGCGCTCCTAAAGAGGTAAATTGACAGAAGCGAGTATGATCTGTGTGCGTTCTAGTGGGGCCTAGCTTTAAACGCCGCAAACCACTTTTCAGTAAAAATAGTAATAATATTGACATGGAATATAAGAATATGGTCATCAACTAGACAAAGTAACAGAGGTTGAAAGAAGACAAACTTCTATCTAGTCCACCCTTTTAAAGGAATTGTCACTGCAAAAGGGAGTTATTCCTTTAATGCATTGATTAACAATCAATGCCTGTGGAGCCAGGAACGAAGGTAACAAATTTACCTTCCCGTGATACTTTGCTGTCACACTCACTGGTACCAACCACTTCCTACTTGTGAAGAACTAACGCACATTACCATGCATGCAGGCTAGTTATTCAGAACCAGTAAGAGGTCGGGACTAGAGATGTCCGAACTTCACAAAATCCGGTCTGCTCGAGGATCGCGAATTTTCGAAAATCCGCAAGCGGACCCATTAAAACGGAAAAATCCTCAAATACGAGAAATCCTCGTAATTTCGAAAATTTTCGAAAATACTTATTTCCCGCAATTTCGAAAATACGTAAAATCCTCGTAATTTTCGAAAATACGTATTTTCATGCATTTTGGAAAATACGTGAAATCCCGTAATTTCGAAAATTTCCGAAAATACGGTTTTCAGTTTATTTTCGAAAATAAGAGAAATCCTCGTAATTTCGAAAATTTTCGAAAACGCGGTTCGGAAGGCGGAAAAACGGAAAATCTGCGATATCCGCCTTCGCAACGAGGTAAATCCGCCGCAGATTCAGGTTCGGATCCGCAAACTGCTCCATCACTAGTTGGGACCTGTCGGTGTGACAGCGGAAAATCGTAAGATAGTGTGAAAGGTAAGTTTCTTCCATCTGCGTCCCTGGCTCCTGAGATATGATTGAAGAATGGGAGGTAAGGCTACCTAAAGGAATAGTTCACTACCAAAGTGAACTATTCCTTTAATGTATTGATTGAAGACGGGAGGATAAAGGGGAACTGTGGTCCAAAAATGATAGGTAAATTGATAGGAATTGCTCCCTGAGAATTTTTGCAATTTATTTCCATTGTTTATTTTGCATAGTTTTGAAGATATTTAAATTTTTGTGTATGATATGGCAGCAGCATCACCAGGTCTCCTGCGCTTCCTGCTCTGATACGGTCAGTCAATCTGTTCTGTGTCTCCTCCTACCCTTGAGCCCCCTGGTCCCTCCCATTCATGGACCCCATGGTCCCTCCAGTTGAGGCCCCCCATGGCCCATTAACTTACAGCCTGCCCCATGTGGCCCCCGCCACTCGTGGGTATTTAAGGCCCCGCCCACCGCGGGTGCCTAAGCCCTTCTCTCTTACCCCTCTATTTACCCATACTAGTCCAACTGAATACACTGCTTTATTAAGGTATTTTTACTAATTAGTGGATGTAGGACCCTGTGGTTCTTTGGGGAGCTGTTTTTGAGAAGCCCAAACTTTTGTTACACTGTGGTGGTTAGGGTGAGACATCTGTTTTTATTTGGCAATGTCTTTGTGACTTTTGTGTACTTTTTGTGTCAACCAAAAATTTTTTCTTAAACTCCAGTACTGTCCGGGTAAATTCATTCTGATTTTTTGTGAACAACTTTTAGTCGGAAGGAATAAGTTTTTGTTAAAGGGCCATGTTCACCCCCAAAAAACCTAACTGGTTAGTTACATGCACCCAACTGATATATTTGCACTTATTACATGCATTACTAACCAGATATTTATGGATGATGTTCCCATTATGGCATAGTAAGTGTCCCTTCCCTGCAATCAATCAAATCTGTGATAACTGACATCATAGTCAATGATTGACTGCTGTTTCATCGCGCCCTCCATGCCTGCACATGCTCAAGCTTTATAAAAAGCATAAATATCTGTTTACAAATGCAAATAATGTTAAATATAGCAGTTGAGGTTGCGGGCAGATAACTTGAAGTCACCAGTTTTTAGTAATAAGGGTGGTTATGCCCTTTATTGTCAAGTTCGTGTTTCTAAAATTGCCTGATTACTGAAGCTGAAATAGGTCAACTTACAGAAGAAATCGAACTACGCCTGTGTGAGAACTACAGTCAGGATATATTCTTACTGTAGTTCTGCACCGTGGATCTAGTGACAGGCAGGGGTGGCTTGTACTTGGGCCACTCAAGACAGGTAGTGAGTTGGTTTTTTTTTTTATGAGAACCCACATTGTATACTGTAGTTTGCCTGCAACAGGGTTATCACATTTGCGAAGGTTTCGGTGCTGAAGCTCCCGAACCACCTCAAAGTATAAGTGAGTGTTTGAGTCTTACTCCTTAAACTACTCTCCTGCCTTGTGGAATATAGCAGACTATAGAGGGGTTGGTAGCTCCCATATCCTTTGTATTATTGCACAGTGGCTTTGAAATCTCCCACTTATGAATGCCATTGTAGTTATGTTTAAAATGTATGCCCCTGTCAACAAATATTTTTTTTTCTTTGATAATTTTATGTCTGTAAATCAAAACTAGTGCTCCACAAGCCTTTGCTTGTTTAACTGTTTGTTTTTTTCAAAAACTTTGACTGTTAGTAATACAGTTTAATAAATTGCACTAATATACTATCTTCGTGAACAGGATAATTCATTTGAATTTGAAAAAAGAAGAAACGAACCAGTCAAATATAAACGAGAGTTATGGAGCAAAACAGGTAAAATATCTCCTTTTTCGGTACATGGCTTTGCTCTTTTTAATGCTGCAGTAAATATGTATTTTCTGTAAATGTGTTGTTGTAAAGATTCCATTCTTAAAGGGAAAGATCAGCCTAAGAAACTGCTGATTAAAATAGTGATCTATTCTATTGCCTCACTTGGTGGTTTCCGGGGAGGCAAGCGATACACTACTAGTATTTTAACAATCGTGTTGTTTAAATCTCATATTTTTCAGTATTCTTTCAATTTTTTTTAGCATAGATGTATATCGTAGTAAAGATACAAATTTAATTGTGCGCACTTTGTATAATATTGCCTTCATTCTGCCATTGTGTAGATAATTTAACCTGAGTTGACAGGCCTGCCAAGTTGCACACATTAAAGCACTAAACTTTCACATCATGATATCATGAATGATTGTAAAAATTGTACCGCTGTACCAGTAGTTTGTAATCTTAACACAGTGATACAGGTTTGGCACATTTACTGTGAAGGTTCTTCCAATGAATGTCCCAGGTGGGGCATTTCAATTGGTTTCAACATAAGTTGGCATACACCCAAACATAATATAAAATACAGGTACATTGAAAATATTGAAACCTATATAATATATGCAATTACTCTATGCTGATGTAATGTATGTTTTCATGACCTGTTTCTATGAATAAAACAAGTTTTTAAAGAAGTTGGCCGTACACAACAAAATTAGACATTTCTGTGATGCTCTGACAACTACACACCCTGATCATTTTGTGATCTATTTTATGATGGTAATATTGACCTCAACAATAATTCATCCAGGGAGAGTCCGATCAAATAGATGTGACCACAAAATAGTATATGTCCAGTTAAAGTCTAAATTGCATGGCCCAATTTTTATGAAGATCCATCATACATTGTATAAGCAATCAAACTCTCGAGGTTTCCTTTGGCTTCTTTATTTAAACAATGCTATCATTTCCTTCATAAACTTATAGGCAGAGGTTTTTCCATCATTATCTTTTAGTGCTTGAAATATGGTATGTCCAAGTCCCTAGTGACAAGGTCAGATCACGAACGCATGCATGATTGTTAAATATGAAACATTTTTGTATGCTAACAATATTAAAGGTATTTGTAAGCAAACCATGTGTTAATTAAGAGGGTAAGAAATGTTGGGCACCTAAAGATGTGGTTTGTTTAGCTTCTCCAAACTTTAAAGTTAAATGTTTACTGATTAGATTTACATACATCTCTATATATCCTGTTTGAGAGATTGTTTAAATTATGTCTGATATGATTGCAAATGTGGACTTTTTTTTCAGTTGAGGCAATGAAGAGGGTCGAAGAAATCAAGCGGAAGAGACAAACTCGATTTATTATGAAACAGTAAATGCATTCTATTTAGTAAATTAGAAGTCAGTTGCAAAAGATAGAAGATAACCAATTGCGTGCTCTTCTTTAGGTTACAAAAGGGCAAAGAGTTGCAAAAAGCACAGGACATCAAAGAAGTCAAACAGATATCCACCTTATTCGGGCTCCACATGCAGGTATGCAGTTTAAACATTCTAGCCGTAATATGGCATAATAAGGTTTTAGACCTTTCAAATTATTGATATTTTTGTGATTCAAATGTAAATGAGCAAGAAAATTCCTTCCAAATGGCAGTAGGAAAGTGTCCTGGATCAACCCGAACTTCTTATATGTATTAATACCAGTAATTCTTGATGTTTTTTAGTTTTAGAAGCATATTCCACTTTTAAAACTATTCAATGAACTTGCCATTACCACATCTACTGGAAGAAGTTCCAAAGCTCACTGTTCTTTCTGTCAAGAAACCTTTCCTTACCTGAAGATAAAACTTCTTTTCATCTAATCTTAAAGGATGTCCACAAGTCCTCTGATATGACCTATTAGTGAACAATGCACCAGAGTTCATTGTATGGCCCATTAATATATTTCTATAAGTGATCATATCCCCACGCCAATGTTGCTTCTCAATGTAAAGAGCCCTGACTGTGTCTAATCTGCCTGCATAGTCAAGCCTCTCCATTCCTTTATATTTTAGTTGCCCTTCTCTGACTTCTTCCATTTCCAAGTGTCCCTTTTGTATATGGTATTCCAAAACTGTACCACATATTCCAAATGAGGCCTTACTAGTAAATTTGTAAAGTGGGAGAGTAATATTTTTCTCCCTTAAAATAAAATGGTAATTTTACAATAAAGGCGTTTCAGGTCAACTATAGGTATAAACAAAACTGATTTTTTGTTAGTTACTTGAGTTAAGTGTCCTTACTTATAAATGCACATCTTGCGCCTTAAGGAAAGATTTGCTGGTAACCAAAGTATGTAAGTTAAGAGCCTTTGAGAGGTGTTAATTGTAAAGTCAGTAATCGGTGTTAAATTGAAAAATACGTCCAACTTATTACTTGATGCCTGCCTAATAGTTGATCCACCCAAGAAGGGGTAAAATATCCTCCGACTCCTAATACCAATCTGGAAGAATTCCTGTTTCAATAAGAACTTTTTGTATTATACCTTTCAATATTCAATACTTCTCTAGCTCTCGAAAATGCCTTTACCATGTACCACCACTACTGGGAGGCAGTTTCACCATTTCACGGTTCTTCAAGGACTTCTGCATAGTGGAGGAAAGTTAGTATCTTGCACAGATATGTCCTTTTCTTGCAGCATCTGTGCAAGATGCTAGCCTTTTTATAGTAGTGTATAATCAGCATAAGGATTCCTAAATCTAAATCCACTACTTTACATTTTTTAACCTTTAATTCTCATGTCACTGCTGCCCATTTTGACAACCTTTAGATCTAACTGCTTAAATATGGTGCTCAATGCACATCATCTGGTTTTACTTTATCATCAACCTTGTGTTTCAATGCCCACTTTTAAATCCTTGTTAAAGGGTGTGGATTTAATGTTACATTTGCTTCCTAACAGTTAAAATGTTGTGCTATAAAAAATATTACCCATCTTGCTAAAGGGATTTTTGTTTTTTGTTCCTCAAGATAAATGTTTATCTTAAATGGGTGCACATTTGTTTTTTTGCCCCACTCCCAGGGGTGTACTAACTATCTAAAATCCTGCTCCCCTGTCCACTACCTCTGCATGATGCCTTTCCAATATTATGGTCATATTCCCTTATATTCCAGTTGCTTTCATATCTACAATATGCTCTTATTTTAGACATTATTAAATACAACAGAGCATCTTTCTAGTAGGAATTTCAGCTACTTTTGACAGAAAATTTGGTAACTTGTTACCGTTTGCGTGGTGGGCAGTTCCACTTCAGTCAGTCTGCTTAAGTTAAATTCACCATGATTAGAACAGAACTTGCAGCCTCTTTACATTTGCATGCAGAATATTGATTCTACAATTGTCTGATGACTGAAATACGGGCTGCTATTTTAGGTTTGTTTGTTGTCTTACAGTTTCAGTCCAGTTTCACCTGTAGAAAGATCTCGGATATTTTTTTTTTCTTCATTTTTTTTTGAATGATGCATTTTAATATAAATTGATATAAGCATATTCATCAAACCGGGAAAGGAATCCTAAGAGCCAGGTATTCTGATACAAAAAAACTTTGGAGTCTTTTCCATTGGTTTCTTGATCATGTTCCCTTACTATTAAAAAATTTAGATAGGTCAAATTTTGATTGTCGGCAAAGTTAAAGACGGTTGCATCAAACCTTTTACCTAACCTTTGTTGCTGTGTAAGTGTACAGAATAGAATGCAAAATGTATTCTCCAAAAGGCCACTGTTAGGTGTAAGTTAATTTGCAGTGTCAGGCAGTAACAAATAGCTCCTATGTCTGTCCATCCCTTTGCCACCAAACCTGGCATGCTGTACAAAGAGTATCTTCATTGAGTGTTTGTATGCCCTTGTATAAGAGTGTATGTATTTAAATTTACTTGACTGTAATCTAGTGAAATATTTCCTTACAAAGGGTGGTTGTACTTACATATTAGTATTTGGGGCATTTTGCTACTACCTAGTACTAAAAAACTGTGATTTTTATTTTTATTATAGGAAAGACAAAACAGCTGGAGGACAAAATGGTTCAAAAATTACAGCAGGATGTGGACATGGAAGATCTACTACTTAGGCGTGTTTATTACTGTTCTTTATTTCATAATTTGTACATCATGGAAATCTATTTTGGTTTTGATTTGAACTCTACTATTCTTTGGAAAGCTGTTAAGCAGATGGACAACACACAGGAAAAATGTATGCTCATCTACTAAAGAAAATGAAAAAAACAAACAACCTTCTTGCATTTATGTCAGAAGCTATTGACATGTAAATATAGTCAAAATGTCATACCACCACTTCCCAATTTTTTGGTAAATGGGACAGCACCTGAGAACCACTTCCAAGGCAAACCAATATTTCCAAAATACAAAAGTCCATGGATACACACCGTCTGGTGAAATAAACCAGCTTGTGTGTAGCATATTGACACACAAACGTTTCGGGTGTTCCTTCGTCAGGTGGTTCCCTCCCTACCCCTACACTTCCTTTTAAAACCCTAGACTCATGGGTAATCCTCCTACAATTAACCTATTATGATTAGGAAAATAGCAATACCACCCAGTGTGCAACCATTTAAAATACAAAGATGCTAACAAGTAGTGTTACACTTCAAGTAGGTCCATCTTAAGTGATGTTGCATCTAAAACATACAGACTATAATAAAGTGCATACAATTTAGAGTGTAATATCACATAAAATACATAAATACCATAAAATATAAGTGTAATATTAAAATATTGTCAAAACTGATAATACTAATTACCGTAAAAGCTACACCTAAATATTTTACATATTCTTTAAAATGCACCGTAACAATTAGTGATAAGTATTTTCATATTCTATAAAATGCAAAGCAACAGTTCCATCTACAAACTAGATAAAGAATGTCCGTAAGCAGTCATATTCAGACATGTTAACTCATCCTCAGATAAGTATATTTGTTCCAATGTCCCGATGTAAAACTTAATCCATATAGTGGTAAGATGCCTTAAAATATACAAAATATGATACTGTATCCAATGAGGCATCTCTTCTACTGGGGTATAAAAAAGTGTACATAATCACCTCTTAAAGGTTTTGTCACAGTCTCTAAAACCGACACCTTAATTGTGTAAAATTATGTCTGTTTACATTAAAATGCTTTGAAATATGGTTCATATTTTACGTGGGTCTACAGGTCTGCACATACATATGGCCACAAGGGAATTTAATTATGCATACCACTCCCTCTGAAAGCATGTAGCGAAATTATTGATAGGTATTTTTTGTCTGAGAGAGGGTGATTCACCTCTGAACCTATGATAATCGCTGTGCATACTCCACAGCTAAGGCATGGGAATGTCCCTATTCCCGGGTTCCCAAAGACACATCTTAATTTATTCACTTTATTTAAGTCAGCATGGACTTGTGGTCACTATGATTTTTTTTTTGCCCTTTGTATGAAAATAATGGAGCTTGCTGAAACAGTTTGCCAAAGGTTCATCATTTTTCAAGATATCCCTGTGCTTTTGTATAATATGTTTAAAGGGGCACTATACTCACTGAAACAACTTTTACATTTTCTGAAACTACAATTTAAGACAAGTAAAATGGTGGTACTCACATATTTATCTGTGCTTGCTTTGTCATTAAATTATTAATGTTTAGTGAGAGGGGCCGCCTCGCTAATGGTGCAGGGGTGCAGCACACTGCAGAGCGGCACCCTGTAGGGAAGCGGCAGCCGGCACTGTCATAGCAGGGAAGGCAGGAATTTTATTTTTTTACTCTGGAGGCCGGCGTCCGCCGACGCCCAAATCCTCCTAATCTGTTGGGGGGGGGGGGGGGTGCGCGCTACCGGTGTAACCTGGAGGAAGGAAGGAATAACTGTTACATACTGCAACTGTCCAATAATCTGTCCTCCAGGCTCCATCCCGATTCCCATACCAGAACCGTACGTCCATCTTCAACGTCGTTGCGTGCGCACTGCGCTGCGTCGCCGTGATGTCAGTGCTGAAAGCGCAATTTCCGCCCGTGCAGACCAGGACAGGCTGCGAGAGGCTAGAGCTGCACCACCTGCTACGCTTGTGTGTTGTGTCCGAGTGAAGTTAAAGTGATTCAGAATTTCAGTCAGTGAATCAGTGATCAATTCAATATAAATCGGAAGGAATTTGGAAATCCATTCCTATCCTAAGTAATAAGGCAAGGCAAACAACTAACTTTTATTTATAGGGATGGGTATGGCCTCTGTTCTCTATCTACCCCACCCCAAGAGCTGACTAGATGAGTACCCAATTTAATTGTCCGGCTGGGGCTGGCCTGGGCTTGTTTGGACCTTTCTTCCTGTTCCTGATAGTGCAGCCAGGCCCAGTCCAACAGATATATTGTGTGCCCAGTCAGACTCCGTCATAATAATTAAAATAATGTGCCCAGGGCCCAGTGCCTTGCAGTTGCAGCCTGCAGGCAGCAACCATAAATAATATAATGTATTGTGCCCAGGCCTAGCATAAATATTAGACAAATAAAAGCCAGATGATGATATAGAGATAGATGATAGAGATAGATAATAGATTAGATAGATAGATAATAGACAGATAGAGTTTGTTAGGTTAAGCTAGGTTGTTAGGGCCCTGCTGTCTGAAAGTGTCTACATTGACGTGGTGGCAGCTTACAGGTTTACAAATCTTTTGGCCAAAACCTTTTATTCCACAGGAAGTATGGTTGATCTGGGGTGGGGAATGGGGATACTATTCTAGAGGGTGGGTCCTTCAATGTATTGAAATAAATGGAGGAATGATATGTAACTACAATGATAATGACACAAGTTAAATCAACGTGTATAAAGCCTCCCACTTCAGGACAAGCCAATCCCACTTCTGGACAAGCACCACCACTTTCAATTATAAAACCACACCCCTTCCGGTGGCGAGGAGGGCAGCTCTGATTACACATTTCCCCTCCCTCTCCCTGCTGTCTTCTTCTGCTGATTCACTTAAATGTTGCAGAAAGTGTGCTGGCAGGCAGGCAGAGAGGTCAAAATTTCTGCTTCTGGAGTGACAAGTCTTTCACTGTAATTGCTGTGATTTCAAATGATGATTTCTCAGAATCTACAGCTCAGATATAAAATCTGAAAAAAGTTTTGAGGAGTGGGAATTTTTTAGAGTAAAGATATCCCTTAATACATTTAGAGGTTAGGTATTGCATTTCGAGACAAATGGCAATACCTGTTTTTGTTCTCCCTTAGGGCTGGCCACATGCTGTGGGGTTTTTTTGCGGTTTTTGCGTTCTTGCGATTTTACAAAATCATTGAAAACGCGGCAACGCAAAAAAACGCGCGTTTTCGGTGCGATTGCGTTTTGCGTTCTGCATTTTAATCGCATGCGTTTTCCTATACTTATTGAGAAAGCGCAAACGCAACGAAAATCGCACATGAAATCGCATGCTATTGCGTTTGCGTTGCAGTGTGGCCATGCCCTTATCTTTCCCAGATTATATATTTTGGATATTAAATCTGTAATCAGTTTTGAATCAGACTTCTTCACCATCATTAGGGACATATTTACGAAATCGTAGATTTACGATCTCATAGTTTACTACCGACGGTATTCTATGACCGAACGTTCGTAATAACGAACGTTGGTCGTAAATGTACGTCGCGGTCGTAAATATACATCAAATCTTACATTAACCCACGGTATTGCTAAAAAGCATACCGCGGGTTATAAATATGGCTCTTGGAGAATCCTATTTATTAAATTTTTTGTTCTGAACACACATAGTCAATTTCCTTATTTTATTCCTGGGGGGTGGGATATAGGTCTTCAAGAATATAAATCCAGAAAGTCTCCCTCTCAAAAGTTTGATGTTAACATACACCTCTTTAAGGTTCATCTTGACTTTTCAATAGCAAACATTTCAAGTTTTAGTAGACATGTTGTGATGATCCTTAAAGTGTTTAGCATCAGAGGAAATCGTTTGTCCTTTTTTTCCATGGCGACTGCCAGACGGTGTTTGATAGATGTTGGCTCAGACGCTCCTTAAGTTTCTGCGTCATTTTCCCCAATATAAACAAGGACAGCTGCACATCAATATATATACCATGTTAGTTTTGAATAACAGTTCAGGTAAGTATGTGTGAAAATCTCTTTGCCCTGTTGCATCTTTAATACAGTCAGTCTTTTGCATATTCGGGCCACATTTTGCATTTGTACAGGGAAGCAGCCCTTAGAGTGTGCTCCATGCCTGTCCGTATGGTAGGTCTAGAAAATGACTTTATCTTTATGACTTTGTCTTGCTTTTGCATTGCAACGACTTGACAGGGATTTTGGGGGTACCACCTCTCAAATAATCCAGCTGTCAACTTGGCTTACTCTTGCATGTACAGTGGTTTGCAAAAGTTTTTGGCCCCCTGAAGTTTCACATTTTGTCACATCACTACCACAAACATGAATCATTTTATTGGAATTTCACGTGAAGACCAATACAAAGTGGTGTAAACCGTGAGAAATGGAACGAAAATCATACATGATTCCAAACATTTTTAACAAATCAATAACTGCAAAGTGGGGTTGTGTAATTATTCAGCCCCCTTTGGTCTGAGTGCAGTCGTTGCCCCTAGACATTGCCTGGTGAGTGCTAATGACTAAATAGAGTGCACCTTGTGTCAATCTAATGTCAGTACAAATACAGCTGCTCTGTGACAGCCTCAGAGATTGTCTAGAATCTTGGGGGCAACAACACCATGAAGTCAAAGAAAACAACCAGAAGGTCAGGGATAAAGTATTGAGAAATTTAAAGCAGGCTTAGGCTACAAAAAGATTTCCAAAGCTTGAACATCCCACAGAGCACTGTTAAGCAATCATTCAGAAATGGAAGGATTATGGCACAACTGTAAACCTACCAAGACAAGGCCGTCCACCTAAACTCACAGGCCGAACAAGGAGAGCGCTGATCAGAAATGCAGCCAAGAGGCCATGGTGACTCTGGACGAGTTGCAGAGATCTACAGCTCAGGTGGGGGAATCTATCCATAGGACAACTATAGTCGTGCACTGCACAAAGTTGCCCTATATGGACGAGTGGCAAGAAGAAAGGCATTGTTAACAGAAAAGCTAAGAAGTCCCATTTGCAGCTTGCCATAAGCCATGTGGGGGGACAGCAAACAGTGGAAAAAGGTGCTCTGGTCAGATGAGACCAAAATGGAATTTTTGGCCAAAATGCAAAACGCTATGTGTGGTGAAAACTAACAAAACAACCATCCCCACTGTCAAATATGGTGGTAGAAGCATCATGCTCTGGGGGTGCTTCACTTCAGCAAGGGACAGGGAAGCTGGTCAGAGTGATGGGAAGAGGATGGAGCCAGATAAGGGAAATCTTGGAAGAAAACCTCTTTTCTTGATACTGGAATGGCGGGCAGAGCCACATGGGGCTGTAAGGGAATGGCCATGGGGGGCCTGCAAATGGAGGACCATGGGTCCATTGAGTGGGAGGGACCAGGGGGGCTGCACAAGGGGAGGAGACACGGGGAGATTGTATGACACCTTCACAAGCATATAACCAATTTAATGGTCTTTTACACTTGTACCTTTCAACTTTAATGGATGCTTGTTCTTAGTCAGGCTAATATTTTACTTTGCATTTAAGACCACTGGGTACATGGATTCAAATTAAGACTGCAAACGTATAAGCCGTGGATTTTTGCTTATAGTATGTGTATTTCGCCAAAGCTTGTGGACACATTTTTTCCCTTTTTACTTAGACAATTGATGCATTATTTTAATCAGGTGTCTGAGTTAGGGAGGATATATTTAAGCCTGAAAAGTCTCTTAAAATGTATATATAACATTCATGAAATATGAACATTGTTTGAATAAGAGCATTGTTTACTTCTTTAGGCTTTCCGGTTTTGCAGATCAAAATGTCATAAGAATTTCAAGAAGAAGCGTAATCCTAGGAAGGTCAGGTGGACAAAAGCTTTCAGAAAGTCAGCTGGTAAAGAGTTGACTGTGGTAGGTATAATTAGTGTTTTTATTGTGTTAATATATTTTCACAGTCACTGTAAATTGGTGATGTTAAAGGGCATGTCCACCCCCAAAACTTATCAACGGAGTACCCCACCCAACTACTGGAAACACGCAACCACCACCACTGTATGAACAGGTAGTTTAATCCTTACCTCACATCCCAACTCATCTGGTTCTCCTGTAGTCCCCCCCAAAGTTCCAAAACTGACCACCAGGGGCTAGCAGGTCCATATAGGACACTGCCTGCTACCTGGCCTCCGGAGATTCCTGCCATGCGTGCTGCAGCCCTTCTCCCCCTCCCTCTCCCTCCCGTTCTACTATCCTCCCCTAGCATTAACACCCCTTAATATTCTGCTCCCCCATGTCCCCCAGCCCCAACCGCATGTTTTTTTTTTAAAAAAGCTCCCCAAACTCTACTTAACTCTCCGCTTTCCTCCGCTGCACTGAATGACCGGCAGCCGCGTCCGTGATTGGCTGCCCTCAGCCAATCACAGACGCGACTGCCGGTCCCGCCCCTCTGCTTGCATTCTCGCAAGCAGAGGGCCGGCAGTGCGGCGGAGGATCGAGGGGAGGTAAGTAAGAGTTGGGGGGCTTTCTGACAAAAAAAATATGCGGTTGGGGCTGGGGGACATTGGGGAGCAGAATATTAAAATTCAAATTTAGGGGTGGACATAGCCTTTAATTTTCTAGGCCCCCTGCCTAGTGGGTTTGGATCTGATTGTGCAAGTGGGAGTGCAGGCATGTAATGGCCTATTTTAATAGCCCGACTTCATACGCTGCACTTTTGTGCGCTATTGAAGCGCATGCAATCGCCAGTTTTGGTCCGTATGACGTGCGCTCCTAAAGAGGTAAATTGACAGAAGCGAGTATGATCTTGTGTGCGTTCTAGTGGGGCCTAGCTTTTAAACGCCGCAAACCACTTTTCAGTAAAAATAGTAATATATATTGACATGGAATATAAGAATATGGTCATCAACTAGACAAAGTAACAGAGGTTGAAAGAAGACAAACTTCTATCTAGTCCACCCTTTTAAAGGAATTGTTCACTGCAAAAGGGAGTTTATCCTTTAATGCATTGATTAATCAATCAATGCCTGTGGAGCCAGGAACGAAGGTAGAACAAATTTACCTTTCCCGTGATACTTTGCTGTCACACTCACTGGTACCAACCACTTCCTACTTGTGAAGAACTAACGCACATTACCATGCATGCAGGCTATAGTTATTCAGAACCAGTAAGAGGTCGGGACTAGAGATGTCCGAACTTCACAAAATCCGGTCTGCTCGAGGATCCGCGAATTTTCGAAAATCCGCAAGCGGACCCATTAAAACGGAAAAATCCTCAAATACGAGAAATCCTCGTAATTTCGAAAATTTTCGAAAATACTTATTTTCCCGCAATTTCGAAAATACGTAAAATCCTCGTAATTTTCGAAAATACGTATTTTCATGCATTTTGGAAAATACGTGAAATCCTCGTAATTTCGAAAATTTCCGAAAATACGGTTTTCAGTTTATTTTCGAAAATAAGAGAAATCCTCGTAATTTCGAAAATTTTCGAAAACGCGGTTCGGAAGGCGGAAAAACGGAAAATCTGCGATATCCGCCGTTCGCGAACGAGGTAAATCCGCCGCAGATTCAGGTTCGGATCCGCAAACTGCTCCGTCACTAGTTGGGACCTGTCGGTGTGACAGCGGAAAATCGTGTGAAAGGTAAGTTTCTTCCATCTGCGTCCCTGGCTCCTGAGATATTGATTGAAGAATGGGAGGTAAGGCATAGCTCCTTAAAGGAATAGTTCACTACCAAAGTGAACTATTCCTTTAATGTATTGATTGAAGACCGGGAGGATAAAGCGGAACGTGGCTCCAAAAATGACTAGGTAAATTGATAGGAATTGCTCCCTGAGAATTTTTGCAATTTATTTCCATTGTTTATTTTGCATAGTTTTGAAGATATTTAAATTTTTGTGTATGATATGGCAGCAGCATCACCAGGTCTCCTGCGCTTCCTGCTCTGATACGGTCAGTCAATCTGTTCTGTGTCTCCTCCTACCCTTTGCAGCCCCCCTGGTCCCTCCCATTCATGGACCCCATGGTCCCTCCAGTTGCAGGCCCCCCATGGCCCATTAACTTACAGCCTGCCCCATGTGGCCCCGCCCACTCGTGGGTATTTAAGCCCCGCCCACCCGCGGGTGCCTAAGCCCTTCTCTCTTACCCCTCTATTTACCCATACTAGTCCAACTGAATACACTGCTTTATTAAGGTATTTTTACTAATTAGTGGATTGTAGGACCCTGTGGTTCTTTGGGGAGCTGTTTTTGAGAAGCCCAGAACTTTTTAGTACACTGTGGTGGTTAGGGTGAGACATCTGTTTTTATTTGGCATTATGTCTTTGTGACTTTTTGTTTACTTTTTGTGTCAACCAAAAATTTTTTCTTAAACTCCAGTACTGTCCGGGTAAATTCATTCTGATTTTTTCGTGAACAACTTTTAGTCTAGGAAGGAAATAATTTTTGTTAAAGGGCCATGTTCACCCCCAAAAAAACCTAACTGGTTAGTTACATGCACCCAACTGATATATTTTGCACTTATTACATGCATTACTAACCAGATATTTATGGATGATGTTCCCATTATGGCATAGTAAGCTGTCCCTTCCCTGCAATCAATCAAATCTGTGATAACTGACATCATAGTCAATGATTGACTGCTGTTTCATCGGCTGCCTCCATGCCTGCACATGCTCAAGCTTATAAAAAGCATTAAATATCTGTTTACAAATGCAAATAATTGTTAAATATAGCAGTTGAGGTTGCGGGCAGATAACTTAGAAGTCACCAGTTTTTAGTAATAAGGGTGGTTATGCCCTTTATTGTCAAGTTCGTGTTTCTAAAATTGCCTGATTACTGAAGCTGAAATAGGTCAACTTACAGAAGAAATCGAACTACGCCTGTGTGAGAACTACAGTCAGGATATATTCTTACTGTAGTTCTGCACCGTGGATCTAGTGACAGGCAGGGGGTGGCTTGTACTTGGGCCACTCAAGACAGGTAGTGAGTTGGTTTTTTTTTTATGAGAACCCACATTGTATACTGTAGTTTGCCTGCAACAGCGGTTATCACATTTGCGAAGGTTTCGGTGCTGAAGCTCCCGAACCACCTCAAAGTATAAGTGAGTGTTTGAGTCTTACTCCTTTAAACTACTCTCCTGCCTTGTGGAATATAGCAGACTATAGAGGGGTTGGTAGCTCCCATATCCTTTGTATTATTGCACAGTGGCTTTGAAATCTCCCACTTATGAATGCCATTGTAGTTATGTTTAAAATGTATGCCCCTGTCAACAAATATTTTTTTTTCTTTGATAATTTTTATGTCTGTAAATCAAAACTAGTGCTCCACAAGCCTTTGCTTGTTTTAACTGTTTGTTTTTTTCAAAAACTTTGACTGTTAGTAATACAGTTTAATAAATTTGCACTAATATACTATCTTCGTGAACAGGATAATTCATTTGAATTTGAAAAAAGAAGAAACGAACCAGTCAAATATAAACGAGAGTTATGGAGCAAAACAGGTAAAATATCTCCTTTTTCGGTACATGGCTTTGCTCTTTTTAATGCTGCAGTAAATATGTATTTTCTGTAAATGGTTGTTGGTAAAGATTCACTTCTTAAAGGGAAAGATCAGCCTAAGAAACTGCTGATTAAAATAGTGTATCTATTCTATTGCCTCACTTGGTGGTTTCCTAGGGGAGGCAAGCGATACACTACTAGTATTTTAACAATCGTGTTGTTTAAATCTCATTATTTTTCAGTATTCTTTCAATTTTTTTTTAGCATAGATGTATATCGTATGTAAAGATACAAATTTAATTGTGCGCACTTTGTATAATATTGCCTTCATTCTGCCATTGTGTAGATAATTTAACCTGAGTTGACAGGCCTGCCAAGTTGCACACATTAAAGCACTAAACTTTCACATCATGATATCATGAATGATTGTAAAAATTGTACCGCTGTACCAGTAGTTTGTAATCTTAACACAGTGATACAGGTTTGGCACATTTACTGTGAAGGTTCTTCCAATGAATGTCCCAGGTGGGGCATTTCAATTGGTTTCCAACATAAGTTGGCCATACACCCAAACATAATATAAAATACAGGTACATTGAAATATATTGAAACCTATATAATATATGCAATTACTCTATGCTGATTGTAATGTATGTTTTCATGACCTGTTTCTATGAATAAAACAAGTTTTTAAAGAAGTTGGCCGTACACAACAAAATTAGACATTTCTGTGATGCTCTGACAACTACACACCCTGATCATTTTGTGATCTATTTTATGATGGTAATATTGACCTCAAACAATAATTCATCCAGGGAGAGTCCGATCAAATAGATGTGACCACAAAATAGTATATGTCCAGTTAAAGTCTAAATTGCATGGCCCAATTTTTATGAAGATCCATCATACATTGTATATAGCAATCAAACTCTCGAGGTTTCCTTTGGCTTCTTTAATTTAAACAATGCTATCATTTCCTTCATAAACTTATAGGCAGAGGTTTTTCCATCATTATCTTTTAGTGCTTTGAAATATGGTATGTCCAAGTCCCTAGTGACAAGGTCAGATCACGAACGCATGCATGATTGTTAAATTATGAAACATTTTTGTATGCTAACAATATTAAAGGTATTTGTAAGCAAACCATGTGTTAATTAAGAGGGTAAGAAATGTTTGGCACCTAAAGATGTGGTTTGTTTAGCTTCTCCAAACTTTAAAGTTAAATGTTTACTGTATTTAGATTTACATACATCTCTATATATCCTGTTTGAGAGATTGTTTAAATTATGTTCTGAATATGATTGCAAATGTGGACTTTTTTTTCAGTTGAGGCAATGAAGAGGGTCGAAGAAATCAAGCGGAAGAGACAAACTCGATTTATTATGAACAGGTAAATGCATTCTATTTAGTAAATTAGAAGTCAGTTGCAAAAGATAGAAGATAACCAATTGCGTGCTCTTCTTTAGGTTACAAAAGGGCAAAGAGTTGCAAAAAGCACAGGACATCAAAGAAGTCAAACAGAATATCCACCTTATTCGGGCTCCACATGCAGGTATGCAGTTATAAACCTATTCTAGCCGTTAATATGGCATAATAAGGTTTTTCAGACCTTTCAAATTATTGATATTTTTGTGATTCAAATGTAAATGAGCAAGAAAATTCCTTCCAAATGGCAGTAGGAAAGTGTCCCTGGATCAACCCGAACTTCCTTATATGTATTAATACCAGTAATTCTTGATGTTTTTTAGTTTTAGAAGCATATTCCACTTTTAAAACTATTCAATGAACTTGCCATTACCACATCTACTGGAAGAAGTTCCAAAGCTACACTGTTCTTTCTGTCAAGAAACCTTTCCTTACCTGAAGATAAAACTTCTTTTCATCTAATCTTAAAGGATGTCCACAAGTCCTCTGATATGACCTATTAGTGAACAATGCACCAGAGTTCATTGTATGGCCCATTAATATATTTCTATAAAGTGATCATATCCCCACGCCAATGTTGCTTCTCCAATGTAAAGAGCCCTGACTTGTCTAATCTGCCTGCATAGTCAAGCCTCTCCATTCCTCTTATTATTTTAGTTGCCCTTCTCTGAACTTCTTCCATTTCCAAGATGTCCCTTTTGTATATGGTATTCCAAAACTGTACCACATATTCCAAATGAGGCCTTACTAGTAATTTGTAAAGTGGGAGAGTAATATTTTTCTCCCTTAAAATAAAATGGTAATTTTACAATAAAGGCGTTTCAGGTCAACTATAGGTATAACAAAACTGATTTTTTGTTAGTTACTTGAGTTAAGTTGTCCTTACTTATAAATGCACATCTTGCGCCTTAAAGGAAAGATTTGCTGGTAACCAAAGTATGTAAGTTAAGATGCCTTTGAGAGTGTTAATTGTAAAGTCAGTAAATCGGTTAAATTGAAAAATACGTCCAACTTATTACTTGATGCCTGCCTAATAGTTGATCCACCCAGAAGGGGTAAAATATCCTCTCTGACTCCTAATACCAATCTGGAAGAATTCCTGTTTCAATAAGAACTTTTTGTATTAATACCTTTCAATATTCAATACTTCTCTAGCTCTCGAAACTGCCTTTACCATGTACCACCACTACTGGGAGGCAGTTTCACCATTTCACGGTTCTTCAAGGACTTCTGCATAGTGGAGGAAAGTTAGTATCTTGCACAGATATGTCCTCTTTCTTGCAGCATCTGTGCAAGATGCTAGCCTTTTTATAGTCAGTGTATAATCAGCATAAGGATTCCTAAATCTAAAATCCACTACTTTACATTTTTTAACCTTTAATTCTCATGTCACTGCTGCCCATTTTGACAACCTTTAGATCTAACTGCTTTAAATATGGCTGCTTCAATTGCACATCATCTGTTGTTTTATACTTTATCATCAACCTTTGTGTTTCAATGCCCACTTTTAAATCCTTGTTAAACGGGTGTGGATTTAATGTTACATTTGCTTCCTAACAGTTTTAAAATGTTTGCTATAAAAAATATTACCCATCTGTGCTAAAGGGATTTTTGTTTTTTGTTCCTCAAGATAAATGTTTATCTTAACTGGGTGCACATTTGTTTCTTGCCCCACTCCCAGGGGTGTACTTAACTATCATAAAATCCTGCTCCCCTGTCCACTACCTCTGCATGATGCCTTTCCATATATTATGGTCACTATTCCCTTATATTCCAGTTGCTTTCATATCTACAATATGCTCTTATTTTAGACATTATTAAATACAACAGAGCATCTTTCTAGTAGGAATTTCAGCTACTTTTGACAGAAAATTTGGTAACTTGTTACCGTTTGCTGTGGTGGCAGTTCCACTTCAGTCAGTCTGCTTAAGTTAAATTCACCATGATTAGAACAGAACTTGCAGCCTCTTTACATTTGCATGCAGAATATTGATTCTACAATTGTCTGATGACTGAAATACGGGCTGCTATTTTAGGTTTGTTTGTTTGTCTTTACAGTTTCAGTCCATGTTTCACTGTAGAAAGATCTCGGATATTTTTTTTTTCTTCATTTTTTTTTGAATGATGCATTTTAATATAAATTGATATAAGCATATTCATCAAACCGGGAAAGGACTCCTAAGAGCCAGGTATCTGATACAAAAAAACTTTGGAGTCTTTTCCATTGGTTTCTTGATCATGTTCCCTTACTATTAAAAAATTTAGATAGGTCAAATTTTGATTGTCGGCTAAAGTTAAAAGACGGTTGCATCAAACCTTTTACCTAACCTTTGTTGCTGTGTAAGTGTACAGAATAGAATGCAAAATGTATTCTCCAAAAAGGCCACTGTTAGGTGTACGTTAATTTGCAGTGTCAGGCAGTAACAAATAGCTCCTATGTCTGTCCCATCCCTTTGCCACCAAACCTGGCATGCTGTACTAAAGAGTATCTTCATTGAGTGTTTGTATGCCCTTGTATTTAAGAGTGTATGTATTTAAATTTACTTGACTGTAATCTAGTGAAATATTTCCTTACAAAGTAGTTGGTTGTACTTACATATTAGTATTTGGGGCATTTTGCTACTACCTAGTACTAAAAAACTGTGATTTTATTTTTTATTATAGGAAAGACAAAACAGCTGGAGGACAAAATGGTTCAAAAATTACAGCAGGATGTGGACATGGAAGACTCTACTTAGGCGTGTTTATTACTGTTCTTTATTTCATAATTTGTACATCATGGAAATCTTATTTTGGTTTTGATTTGAACTCTACTATTCTTTGGAAAGCTGTTAAGCAGATGGACACACACAGGAAAATTTGTATGCTCATCTACTAAAGAAAATTGAAAAAACAAACAACCTTCTTTGCATTTATGTCAGAAGCTATTGACATGTAAATATAGTCAAAATGTCATACCACACTTCCCAATTTTTTGGTAAATGGGACAGCACCCTGAGAACCACTTCCAAGGCAAACCAATATTTCCAAAATACAAAAGTCCATGGATACACACCGTCTGGTGAAATAAACAGCTTTGTTGTAGCATATTGACACACAACGTTTCGGGTGTTCCTTCGTCAGGTGTGTTCCCTCCCTACCCCTACACTTCCTTTTAAAACCCTAGACTCATGGGTAATCCTCCTACAATTAACCTATTATGATTAGGAAAATAGCAATACCACCCAGTGTGCAACCATTTAAAATACAAAGATGCTAACAAGTAGTGTTACACTTCAAGTAGGTCCATCTTAAAGTGATGTTGCATCTAATAACATACAGACTATAATAAAGTGCATACAATTTAGAGTGTAATATCACATAAAATACATAAATACCATAAAATATAAGTGTAATATTATAAATATTGTCAAAACTGACTAAATACTATATACCGTAAAAGCTACACCTAAATATTTACATATTCTTTAAAATGCACAGTAACAATTTAGTGATAAGTATTTTCATATTCTATAAAATGCAAAGCAACAGTTCCATCTACAAACTAGATAAAGAATGTCCGTAAGCAGTCATATTCAGACATGTTAACTCATCCTCAGATAAGTAAATATTTGTTCCAATGTCCCGATGTAAAACTTAATCCATATAGGTGGTAAGATGCCTTAAAATATACAAAATATGATACTGTTATCCAATTGAGGCATCTCTTCTACTGGGATGATAAAAAGTGTACATAATCACCTCTTAAAGGTTTTGTCACAGTCTCTAAAACCAGACACCTTAATTGTGTAAAATTATGTCTGTTTACATTAAAATGCTTTGAAATATGGTTCATATTTTCTACGTGGGTCTACAGGTTCTGCACATACATATGGCCACAAGGGAATTTAATTATGCATACCACTCCCTCTGACAAGCATGTAGCGAAATTATTGATAGGTATTTTTTGTCCTGAGAGAGGGTGATTCACCTCTGAACCTATGATAATCGCTGTGCATACTCCACAGCTAAGGCATGGGAATGTCCCTATTCTCCGGGTTCCCAAAGACACATCTTTAATTTATTCACTTTATTTAAGTCAGCATGGACTATGTGGTCACTATGATTTTTTTTTTGCCCTTTGTATGAAAATAATGGAGCTTGCTGAAACAGTTTGCCAAAGGTCTCATCATTTTTCAAGATATCCCTGTGCTTTTGTATAATATGTTTAAAGGGGCACTATACTCACTGAAACAACTTTTACATTTTCTGAAACTACAATTTAAGACAAGTAAAATGGTGGTACTCACATATTTATCTGTGCTTGCTTTGTCATTAAATTATTAATGTTTAGTGAGAAGGGCCGCCTCGCTAATGGTGCAGGGTGCAGCACACTGCAGAGCGGCACCCTGTAGGGAAGCGGCAGCCGGCACTGTCATAGCAGGGAAGGCAGGAATTTTATTTTTTTACTCTGGAGGCCGGCGTCCGCCGACTGCCCAACTCCCTCCCTAATCTGTTGGGGGGGGGGGGGGTGCGCGCTACCGGTGTAACCTGGAGGAAGGAAGGAATACTGTTACATACTGCAACTGTCCAATAATCTGTCCTCCAGGCTCCATCCCGATTCCCATACCAGAACCGTACGATCCATCTTCAACGTCGTTGCGTGCGCACTGCGCTGCGTCGCCGTGATGTCAGTGCTGAAAGCGCAATTTCCGCCCGTGCAGACCAGGACAGGCTGCGAGAGGCTAGAGCTGCACCACCTGCTACGCTTGTGTGTTGTGTCCGAGTGAAGTTAAAGTGATTCAGAATTTCAGTCAGTGAATCAGTGATCAATTCAATATAAATCGGAAGGAATTTGGAAATCCATTCCTATCCTAAGTAATAAGGCAAGGCAAACAACTTAACTTTTATTTATAGGGATGGGTATGGCCTCTGTTCTCTATCTACCCCACCCCAAGAGCTGACTAGATGAGTACCCAATTTAATTGTCCTGGCTGGGGCTGGCCTGGGCTTGTTGGACCTTTCTTCCTGTTCCTGATAGTGCAGCCAGGCCCAGTCCAACAGATATATTGTGTGCCCAGTCAGACTCCGTCATAATAATTAAAATAATGTGCCCAGGGCCCAGTGCCTTGCAGTTGCAGCCTGCAGGCAGCAACCATAAATAATATAATGTATTGTGCCCAGGCCTAGCATAAATAATTAGACAAATAAATAGCCAGATGATGATATAGAGATAGATGATAGAGATAGATAATAGATTAGATAGATAGATAATAGACAGATAGAGTTTGTTAGGTTAAGCTAGGTTAGTTAGGGCCCTGCTGTCTGAAAGTGTCTACATTGACGTGGTGGCAGCTTACAGGTTTACAAATCTTTTGGCCAAAACCTTTTATTCCACAGGAAGTATGGTTGATCTGGGGTGGGGAATGGGGATACTATTCTAGAGGGTGGGTCCTTCAATGTATTGTAAATAAATGGAGGAATGATATGTAACTACAATGATAATGACACAAGTTAAATCAACGTGTATAAAGCCCCTCCCACTTCAGGACAAGCCACATCCCACTTCTGGACAAGCACCACCCACTTTCAATTATAAAACCACACCCCTTCCGGTGGCGAGGAGGGCAGCTCTGATTACACATTTCCCCTCCCTCTCCCTGCTGTCTTTCTTCTGCTGATTCACTTAAATGTTGCAGAAAGTGTGCTGGCAGGCAGGCAGAGAGGTCAAAATTTCTGCTTCTGGAGTGACAAGTCTTTCACTGTAATTGCTGTGATTTCAAATGATGATTTCTCAGAATCTACAGCTCAGATATAAAATCTGAAAAAAGTTTTGGAGGAGTGGGAATTTTTTAGAGTAAAGATATCCCTTAATACATTTAGAGGTTAGTATTGCATTTCGAGACAAATGGCAATACCTGTTTTTGTTCTCCCTTAGGGCTAGGCCACACTGCTGTGGGGTTTTTTTGCGTTTGCGATTGCGCTTGCGATTTTACAAAATCATTGAAAACGCGGCAACGCAAAAAAAACGCGCGTTTTTCGGTGCGATTGCGTTTTGCGTTCTGCATTTTTAATCGCATGCGTTTTCCTATACTTATTGAAGAAAGCGCAAACGCAACGAAAATCGCACATGAAATCGCATGCTATTGCGTTTGCGTTGCAGTGTGGCCATGCCCTTAATCTTTCCCAGATTATATATTTTGATATATAAATCTGTAATCAGTTTTGAATCAGACTTCTTCACCATCATTAGGGGACATATTTACGAAATCGTAGATTTACGATCTCCATAGTTTACTACCGCACGGTATTCTATGACCGAACGTTCGTAATTAACGAACGTTCGGTCGTAAATGTACGGTCGCGGTCGTAAATATACAATCACAATCTTACATTAACCCACGGTATTGCTAAAAAGCAATACCGCGGGTTTATAAATATGGCTCTTGGAGAATCCCTATTCTATAAATTTTTTTGTTCTGAACACACAATAGTCAATTTCCTTATTTATTCCTGGGGGTATATAGGTCTTCAAGATATAAATCCAGAAAGTCTCCCTCTGCAAAAGTTTGATGTTAACATTACCTCCTTTAAGGTTCATCTTGACTTTCTCAATAGCACAACATTTCAAAGTTTTAGTAGACATGTTGTGATGATCCTTAAAGTGTTTAGCATCAGAGGAAATCGTTTGTCCTTTTTCTTCATGGCGACTCGCCAGACGGATGTTTGATAGATGTTGGCTCAGACGCTCCTTAAGTTTCTGCGTCATTTTCCCCACATATAAACAAGGACAGCTGCACATCAATATATATACCATGTTAGTTGAATAACAGTTCAGGTAAGTATGTGAAAATCTCTTTGCCCTGTTGCATCTTTAATACAGTCAGTCTTTTGCATATTCGGGCACATTTTGCATTTGCTACAAGGGAAGCAGCCCTTTAGAGTGTGCTCCCTGCCTGTCCGTATGGTAGGTCTAGAAAAATGACTTTATCTTTATGACTTTGTCTTGCTTTTGCATTGCAACGACTTGACAGGGATTTTGGGTACCACCTCTCAATAAATCCAGCTGTCAACTTGGCTGACTCTTGCATGTACAGTGGTTTGCAAAAGTTTTTGGCCCCCTTGAAGTTTTCCACATTTTGTCACATCACTACCACAAACATGAATCAATTTTATTGGAATTTCACGTGAAAGACCAATACAAAGTGGTGTACACGTGAGAAATGGAACGAAAATCATACATGATTCCAAACATTTTTAACAAATCAATAACTGCAAAGTGGGGTGTGTGTAATTATTCAGCCCCCCTTTGGTCTGAGTGCAGTCAGTTGCCCATAGACATTGCCTGGTGAGTGCTAATGACTAAATAGAGTGCACCTGTGTGTAATCTAATGTCAGTACAAATACAGCTGCTCTGTGACAGCCTCAGAGATTGTCTAAGAATCTTGGGAGCAACAACACCATGAAGTCCAAAGAACACACCAGACAGGTCAGGGATAAAGTTATTGAGAAATTTAAAGCAGGCTTAGGCTACAAAAAGATTTCCAAAGCCTTGAACATCCCACAGAGCACTGTTCAAGCAATCATTCAGAAATGGAAGGATTATGGCACAACTGTAAACCTACCAAGACAAGGCCGTCCACCTAAACTCACAGGCCGAACAAGGAGAGCGCTGATCAGAAATGCAGCCAAGAGGCCCATGGTGACTCTGGACGAGTTGCAGAGATCTACAGCTCAGGTGGGGGAATCTATCCATAGGACAACTATTAGTCGTGCACTGCACAAAGTTGCCCTATATGGACGAGTGGCAAGAAGAAAGGCATTGTTAACAGAAAAGCATAAGAAGTCCCATTTGCAGCTTGCCATAAGCCATGTGGGGGGGACAGCAAACATGTGGAAAAAGGTGCTCTGGTCAGATGAGACCAAAATGGAACTTTTTGGCCAAAATGCAAAACGCTATGTGTGGTGAAAAACTAACAGAACACACCATCCCCACTGTCAAATATGGTGGTAGCAGCATCATGCTCTGGGGGTGCTTCACTTCAGCAGGGACAGGGAAGCTGGTCAGAGTTGATGGGAAGATGGATGGAGCCAGATACAGGGCAATCTTGGAAGAAAACCTCTTTTCTTGATACTGGAATGGAGGGCAGAGCCACATGGGGCTGTAAGGGAATGGGCCATGGGGGGCCTGCAACTGGAGAGACCATGGGGTCCATGAGTGGGAGGGACCAGGGGGGCTGCAAAGGGGAGGAGACACGGGGCAGATTGTCTGACAAGTTTCAGAGCAGGAAACAGGAAGTGCAGGGGCCCTGCAACACCCAGGTCACAGATAAGGCCTGCTATTTTCCCCTTCCCCTCCAGCACCAGCACGCCAGCGCCGGCAGGGACCATTCCATCACCGGCTGGATGAAATGGTGCAACGGATGAGGCGCATGGAGAGACACATGATCTCCATCCATAAAGACATTAAGCGCTTAAGACGCGAAATGCTAAAAAAAAAAATAGGTAGTGCATTTCCCACCACATTTTTCTTGTTGTTATTATTATTAATATTATTATTGCACCAAAAAAGTAACTGGTGCCTTAGTTACATTTAGTAAACAAGTTAAACCAAACAAATCTCTGTGTTTTATCTTTACAAATAACTACAAAATTTTTTAGGTTTTTCCCACACCCCATTGGCTTCTCTCCCTCAGAGTATGCTTCATGCAAGGGAAAGCGGGGAAGGGGATAGGGTTTGTAGGAACAGTACCATTGAGTAGCAGTAGATTCACTTCAGTTTGACAACATTATTGCGGAGCCAGGCAGGCTTGGCCCCACCGGACAGACCCCATTGGCCTCAGAGTATGCTTCATGCAAGGGAAAGCGGGGAAGGGGATACGCTTCATGAAAAGATCTGTATGAGCTGGTATGTATGACATGGTCAGAGTAGGTGACACCATAAAGGTGCCTCGTGGAGAGACAGGAGAGAAAGTATGGAATTTTGCATTGGGCCAATTAGGATCAACCCAAACATAGAAAAATTAGCCACAGGGTAGCTGTTGCAGCTGCATGACATGGTCAGAGTAGGTGACACCATAAAGGTGCCTCGTGGAGTGAGAAACATGAGAGCAAGTATGGATTTTTGCATTGGGCCAAGTTGGATCAACCCAACCGTAGAAAAATTCGCCACAGGGTAGCTGTTGCTGTAGAGAATTTGTAATTTTACAGCTTGAATGCTGTAGAGCAAGGTAGGACCATGAATGGCCCTACCAATAGAAAAAATTAGCCATTTGCCAGTACGCATGCCAAACTTCTCCCGGAGGCCAGGTAGGAGGCAGAGTCCTATATGGACTCTGCTATCCTCCTGGTGGGCAGTTTTTGGGACTTTGGGGGGGAACTACAGGATAACCATATGGAGCTGGGATGTGAGGTAAGGATTAAAGGGTATGTACACCCTTAAAACTATTTTTTGATATAGTATTCCCCCTGGTCTCCCAGCCCCAACCGCTTTATTTTTATGTTTAGAAAGTGCCCCAAACCTTTACTTACCTCCCCTCTTTCCTCCGCCGCGCTGCCGGCCCTCTGCTTGCGAGAAAATGCAAGCAGAGGGGCGGGACTGGCTGCCAGTCATTCAGTGCAGCGGAGGAAAGAGGGGAGGTAAGTAAAAGTTTGGGGCACTTTCTAAACATAAAAATGAAGCGGTGGGGCTGGGAGGCCAGGGCGAATACAATATATATATATATCAAAGGGGATTTATGCTAGGGGGAGGGAATCGGGGGGAGGGAATCCGGAGGGGAGGGAGAGGGGGAGGGAGAGGGAGGGAGAGGGAGGGGGAGAGGGCTGCCGTACGCATGCCAAACTTCTCCCGGAGGGAGACAGGAGGCAGAGTCCTATATGGACCTGCTATCCTCCTGGTGGGCAGTTCAGGTTTTGGGACTTTGGGGGGGGGGGACTACAGGAGAACCATATGGAGCTGGGATGTGAGGTAAGGATTTTATTACACTACATGATGGGTCTCATTACTGGGGGGGATTATAGTTTTGGGGGTGGACATGCCCTTTAAACTACACTACATGATGGGGCCAGTAGTGGGGGGATTATAGTTTTAGGGGTGGACATGCCCTTTAATGTTAAAAGTATTATTGTTGAGTCCCTGAAGGAATGTCAGTAGTTTACCTTGTCCTTCCTTCCATATAATACATAATACAATATCATCTATGTAACGCATACATACAAGGGGAACAAATACATAGATAGTTCAGTACATAAATATATAAATTATATAAAAAATAGTGCTAGAGCTTTGCCACAAGAGGAGGTCCCTGCCCCGTAGAGCTTACAATCTAGGTAGGTAACACACAGATACAATGGAATGGGTATAAGTGCTGGAGTGAGACAAATGCAGTGCAAATAAAACAATCATAATTATATAATGTGCTGGTTACCAGATAGGTATTATGTAAGGCTAGATTTAAACCTGCTATTAGAGGTTTCTTAACATAGTGAGAGTGAAATAGAATTCCAAAGGACAGGAGCCACAAGAGAGAAAGGTTTAAGGCAAGATGAAGCAGTCCGAGTGGGGGGTCTGTACAGGAGCTGGTTCTGTGATGAGCCGAGCGTGCGGGCAGGAACATATGGGGAAACTAGAGAGAAAATATAAGGAGGAGGAGCAGAGCAAAGTGATTTAAATGTTAGGAGAAGGGTTTTGTATGCAATGAGCCAGGTTGTTGTCTGGTACAGAGGAGATTTGGGATCCGGTTTCTTAAAGAGCAAAACAATAAGTGTGGCAGAGTTAACTTTGGTTTGGTGTGTCCCACACTTCTGGTTTGGCTTTATGGGTCTCTATTCCATCTGCCCCAGTCCCAGCAGCAGTTACAGCAATCATAATAGGATTCGAAGGAGACTCCAGTCAGTATTCCACTGCAAATAAAAGTTGTTTGCAGTGGAATACCGCGTGGAGTCTCCTTCCAATCCTATTCGGATTGGTGTGGCAGAGTTAAGTATAGACTGAAGGGAGAGAGGTGGGAAGCAGAAAGACCAGAAAGTAGTAGGTTGCAATAGTCCAGGTGCGATAGGATGAGAGCATGCATTAGCGTAGCCGTAGTCAGGAGAGACAGGAACCTGTGGGAATACACATATACTCTCTCTCCCACCACCCCAGGAAAAGATTGGCATATGACGGAGCACATTTTACACCCATGGCAGTCCCTCTGGATTGCAGGTAGTATTTGTGATCAAAAATAAAATAATTATTCTCCAATACAAACTTTAACAGGGTACCCAAGAAGTCATACCTTTGTATTAGGCGTATATCGCCTCCTTGTAGAAAGTGTTTTGTAGCCTGAATTCCTAATTCAGGGTCAATACAGGAATAAAGTGATTTGACGTCTAATGCCACTAGCAGATCACCCTCATCCAAATAGATGTCCTGGATATAGCTTTCACAAAAGCTGCTATGGAAACATGGAAATTACCCAGAAGTCTCTGTTCCTTATTTACAAGATAACACGGCACCAAAAAATTAAAATGGGGCTAGGGAGCTGATGGTGTAGGGTTGCCACCTCTCCATTTAAGGCTAAGAACTGAACACGTATGAAATAGACACGCTGCAGTGCTAAGCGCCATTGCATTCAATACACCCTGTATGACTACACTGAATACAGTGTAGCATCATGTCTCTAACCAGCATTTTGTCGTGTAGATTTTATACTTCTTCAGGTTTAAATGGAAAGTTGTCAGCCCTAAGCTGATGTAGCCCAGCCCCATTCTGGTTTGCATTGCCCTTGCTTTCAAGGTTTGCAGCAGCAATAAACGCCTCGTGGAACAAGTGTACTGTAGGACTGTCAAAATCTTGGTAATTAAGCTGCTAACACTATATATAGACATGTAGTTGTCATTTGGTGCAATGGAAGCCACCCAGCTGTAGAGGGCAGCACAATTACTCTCTTTGATTTTGATGGATGAATGTAAAATAATGGTCACATCCTTAAGGGTACTGTTGCATAAAGTATTAGACTTGTTATATGGTTGGAAACACTAAATCACACCACACAACAGCCATACCTCACCAGTATACATATTTATTCTGTGTTTCTCATGTAAATTCATTTGTTAAAACTATACAAAGTTTTTTAAACATCCATTACAGGTTAAATCCAAGATACAGAGACAACCCCAGTACCAAGTCAGCTCTAAGCAGTAAAAGTATGACATGCTCCTATCAGTTATTTGCTTTGCTTTCCTTTATGATGGGATAGTCTGGTTATAGTGTAACCAGCAGGATGGGGTCAAAGGCACCAGAGGAATCAAAATATAGTTACACAGCATGATAAGCAGGGTTAACTGCCAAGGGCACGTGGCATTCAGTCTAGAAATATGAAGTAAATGTCAAATGCTACCACTGTGCCACTGACTCCTTACCTGGTACGACCCCGCAAAATACTGTTAAGGTGAGTACATACTGTGATACTGCATAGATGGATAGCTTTTCATCTTAAACAAACATGGTCCGAGATACCACTTCTAGGATAGGCAGTGTGTGTGTGTGTTAGTAGGAGGGCACGAGTATGTTGTGTGTAGGAATAACTGTTAGAAGGAGGACATGAATATGTTGTGTGTAGGAATAACTGTTAGGAGGAGGGCATGAGTTAATCCACACAACATATCATTCCCTCCATCTAATAGTTTACCTACACACAACATACTCATTGCCCTCCTTCTAACAGTTCATCCAACACACAACATACTTCCCTCCTCCTAACAGTTATTCCTACACACAACATATTCATGCCTCTCTTCTAACAGTTATTCCTCACACAAACCATACTCCTCCTCTTCAACAGTTATCCTACACAACATACTCATGCCCTCCTTCTAACAGTTATTCCTACACACAACATATTTATGCCCTCCTTCTAACAGTTATTCCTACACACAACATACTCATGCCCTCCTTCTAACAGTTATTCCTACACACAACATACTCATGCCCTCCTTCTAACAGTTATTCCTACACACAACATATTCATGCCCTCCTTCTAACAGTTATTCCTACACACAACATACTCATGCCCTCCTTCTAACAGTTATTCCACACACCAACATATTATGCCTCCTTCTAACAGTTATTCCTACACACAACATATTCATGCCCTCCTTCTAACAGTTATCCTACACTCAAACATAGTTATGCCCTCCTACACAGTTATCCTACCACACCACATACTCATGCGCCCTCTTACTAACAGTTATTCTACACTCAACATAGTCATGCCCTCCTACTAACAGTTATTCCTAGACACAACATACTAATGCCCTCCTTCTAACAGTTAATCCTACACACAACATACTCATGCCCTCCTACTAACAGTTATTCCTAGACACAACATACTAATGCCCTCCTTCTAACAGTTAATCCTACACACAACATACTCATGCCCTCCTACTAACAGTTATTCCTACACACAACATACTCATGCCCTCTTAATAACAGTTATTCTAACTCAACATACTCATGCCTCTCTACAACAGTTATTCCTACACACAACATACCCATGCCTCCTTCAAACAGTTATTCCTACACATAAAATACTCATGCCCTCCTTCTAACAGTTATTCCTACACTCAATATAGTTATGCTCTCCTACTAACAGTTATTCCTACACAAAAACATCCATTCCCTTTACTAACAGTTATTCCTACACTCAACATAGTCATGCCCTCCTACTAACAGTTATTCCTACACACAACATACTCATGCCCTCCTACTAACACTTATTCCTACACTCAACAGTCATGCCCTCCACTTACAGTATTGCTAAACTCAACATAGTCGTGCCCTCCTACTATAGTATTCCTAGACACAAAATACTCATGCCTCCTTCTAACAGTTAATCCTAGACACAACATACTCATGCCCTCCTACTAACAGTTATTCCTACACACAACATACTCATGCCCTCTTAATAACAGTTATTCCTACACTCAACATAGTCATGCCCTCCTACTAACAGTTATTCTACACTCAACATAGGCATGCCCTCCTTCTAACAGTTAATCCTACACACAACATGCTCATGCCCTCCTACTAACAGTTATTCTACACAGAACATACCCATGTCCTCCTACTAACAGTTAAATACTACAACACCTACTATGCCCTCCTATTAACGATTATTCCTAACACCAAACATACTCATGCCCTCCTACTAACAGTTATTCCTACACACAACATACTCATGCCCTTCTACTTACAGTTATACCTACACACAACACACTCATGCCCTCATAATAACAGTTATTCCTACACACAACATAATTGTGCCCTCCTACTAACAGTTATTCCCCACACAACATAGTCATGCCCTCCTACTAACAGTTATTCCTACACACAACATACTCATGCCCTCCTTCTAACAGTTATTCCTACACACAAACATACTCATGCCCTCCTTCTAACAGTTATTCCTACACACAACATATTCATGTCCTCCTTCTAACAGTTATTCCTACACACAACATACTCATGCCCTCCTTCTAACAGTTATTCCTACACTCAACATAGTTATGCCCTCCTACTAACAGTTATTCCTACACACAAATACTCATGCTGCCCTCTTACTAACAGTTATTCCCACACTCAACCTAGTCATGCCCTCCTACTAACAGTTATTCCTAGACACAACATACTAATGCCCTCCTTCTAACAGTTAATCCTACACACAACATACTCATGCCCTCCTACTAACAGTTATTCCTACACACAACATACTCATGCCCTCTTAATAACAGTTATTCCTACACTCAACATACTCATGCCCTCCTACTAACAGTTATTCCTACACACAACATACCCATGCCCTCCTCAAACAGTTATTCTACACATAAAATACTATGCCCCTCTAACAGTTATTCCTACACTCAACATAGTTATGCTCTCCTACTAACAGTTATTCCTACACACAACATACTCATTCCCTCTTACTAACAGTTATTCCTACACACAACATACTCATGCCTCTTAATAACAGTTATTCCTACACTCAACATACTCATGCCCTCCTACTAACAGTTATTCCTACACACAACATACCCATGCCCTCCTTCAAACAGTTATTTCTACACATAAAATACTCGTGCCCTCCTTCTAACAGTTATTCCTACACTCAACATAGTTATGCTCTCCTACTAACAGTTATTCCTACACACAACATACTCATGCCCTCCTACTAACACTTATTCCTACACTCAACAGTCATGCCCTCCTACTAACAGTTATTCCTACACTCAACATAGTCGTGCCCTCTACTAACCGTTATCCTAGACACAAAATAATTATGCCCTCTTCTAACAGTTAATCCTAGACACAACATACTTCTGCTCTACTACAGTTATTCCTACACACAACATACTCATGCCCTCTTAATAACAGTTATTCCTACACTCAGCATAGTCATGCCCTCCCACTAACAGTTATTCCTAGACAAAACATACTCATGCCCTCCTACTAACAGTTAATCCTACACACAACATGCTCATGCCCTCCTACTAACAGTTATTCCTACACAGAACATACTCATGTCCTCCTACTAACAGTTAAATACTACACACACATACCCATGCCCTCCTATTAACGGTTATTCCTACACACAAACATTATGCCCTCCTACTAACAGTTATTCCTTCACACAAAACAACTCATGCCTCTCTACTTACAGTTATACCTACACACAACACACTCATGCCCTATAATAACAGTTTCCTACAACACAACATAATGTGCCCTCCTACAACAGTTATTCCCCACACAACATAGTCATGCCCTCTACTAACAGTTATTCCTACACACAACATACTCATGCCCTCCTTCAACAGTTATTCCTACACACAACATACTCATGCCCCTCTTTAACAGTTATTCCTACACAACACAATTCAGTCCCTCCTTCTAACAGTTTCTACACACAACATATCATGCCCTCCTTTAACAGTTATTCCTACACAACAACATATTCATGTCCTCCTTAACAGTTATCCTACACACAACATATTCATGTCCTCTCTAACAGTTATTCCTACAACACAACATATCATGCCCTCCTACTAACAGTTATTCCACACACAACATACTCATGCCCTCCTCCTAACAGGTATTCTACACACAACATTCATGTCCCCTCTAACAGACCACACAAACAGATCAGTGCCCCTACAACAAGTATTTCCTACACACAACATACTACGAAGGAGGACATGAATATTTTTGTGTAGGAATAACTGTTAGGAGGAGGGCATGAGTATGTTGTGTGTAGGAATAACTGTTAGTAGGAGGGCATGAATATGTTGTGTGTAGGAATAACTGTTAGAAGAGGACATGAATATGTTGTGTGTAGGAATAACTGTTAGAGGAGGACATGAAATGTTGTGTGTAGGAATAACTGTTAGAAGGAGGGCATGATATGTTTGTGTGTAGGATAACTGTTAGAAGGAGGACATGAATATGTTGTGTGTAGGAATAACTGTTAGAAGGAGGGCATGAGTATGTTGTTTGTAGGAATAACTGTTAGAAGGAGGCATGAGTATGTGTGTGTAGGAATAACTGTTAGTGGAGGGCATGACTATGTTGTGTGGGGAATAACTGTTAGTGAAGGGCAACATTATGTTGTGTGTAGGAATAACTGTTATTATGAGGGCATGAGTGTGTGTGTGTAGTATACTGTAAGTAGGAGGCATGAGTATGTTGTGTGTAGGAATAACTGTTAGTAGGAGGGCATGAGTATGTTGTGTGTAGGAATAACCGTTATATGAGGGCATGGGGTATGTGTGTGTAGTATTAACTGTTAGTAGGAGGACATGAGTATGTTCTGTGTAGGAATAACTGTTATTAGGAGGGCATAGCAGGTTGTGTGTAGGTTAACTGTTAGTAGAGGGCATGAGTATGTTGTTCTAGGAATAACTGTTAGTGGGAGGGCATGACTATGCTGAGTGTAGGAATAACTGTTATAGAGGCATGAGTATGTTGTTGTGTAGGAATAACTGTTAGTAGGAGGGCTAGTATGTTGTGTCTAGGATTAACTGTTAGAAGGAGGGCATAATATTTTGTGTCTAGGAATAACTGTTAGTAGAGGGCACGACTATGTTGAGTGTAGGAATAACTGTTAGTAGGAGGGCATGACTTGTGAGTGTAGGAATAAGTTTTAGTAGGAGGGCATGAGTATGTTGTGTGAGGAATAACTGTTAGTAGGAGAGCATAACTATGTTATGTGTAGGAATAACTGTTAGAGGAGGGCACGAGTATTTTAGTGTGAAATAACTGTTTGAAGGAGGGCATGGGTATGTTTGTGTTAGGAATAACTGTTAGTAGGAGGGCATGATTATGTTGAGTGTAGGAATAACTGTTATTAAGAGGGCATGAGTATGTTGTGTGTAGGAATAACTGTTAGTAAGAGGGAATGAGTATGTTGTTGTAGGAATAACTGTTAGTAGGAGAGCATAACTAGTTGAGTGTAGGAATAACTGTTAGAAGAGGGCATGAGTTTTTTATGTGTAGAAATAACTGTTTGAAGGAGGGCATGGGTATGTTGTGTGTAGGAATAACTGTTAGTAGGAGGGCATGAGTGTTGAGTGTAGGAATACCTGTTATTAGAGGGCATGAGTATGTTGTGTGTAGGAAATAACTGTTAGTAGGAGGCATGAGTATGTTGTGTGTAGGATTAACTTGTTAGAAGGGGGCATTAGTATGTTGTGTCTAGATAACTGTTAGTAGGGGGCATGACTAGGTTGAGTGTGGGAATAACTGTTAGTAAGAGGGCAGCATGAGATGTTGTGTGTAGGAATAACTGTTAGTAGGAGGGCATAACTATGTTGAGTGTAGGATACTGTTAGAAGAGGGCATGAGTATGTTTGTGTGTAGGAATAACTGTTAGAAGGAGGACATGAATATGTTTGGTGTAGGAATAACTGTTAAAGGAGGGCATGGTATGTTGTGTAGGAGAAAATACTGTTAGAAGGAGGGCATGAGTATGTTGTGTGTGTAGGAATAACTGTTAGTAGGAGGGCATGACTATGTGTGTGGGGAATAACTGTTAGTAGGAGGGCACAATTATGTTGTGTGTAGGAATAACTGTTATTATGAGGGCATGAGTGTGTTGTGTGTAGGTATAACTGTAAGTAGGAGAGCATGAGTATGTTGTGTGTAGAATAACTGTTAGTAGGAGGGCATGAGTATGTTTGTGTAGGAATAATCGTTAATAGGAGGGCATGAGTATGTGTGTTGTAGTATTTAACTGTTAGTAGGAGACATGGGTATGTTCTGTGTAGAATAACTGTTAGTAGGAGGGCATGAGCATGTTGTGTGGTAGGATTAACTGTTAGAAGGAGGGCATGACTATGTTGAGTGTAGAAATACTGTTAGTAGGGGGCATGACTATGTTGAGTGTAGGAATAACTGTTATTAAGAGGGCATGAGTATGTTGTGTGTAGAATAACTGTAGTAGAGGGCATGTATGTTGTGTCTAGGATTAACTGTTAGAAGGAGGGCATGAGTATTTTGTGTCTAGGAATAACTATAGTAGGAGGGCACGACTATGTTGAGTGTAGCAATAACTGTAAGTAGGAGGGCATGACTGTTGAGTGTAGGAATAAGTGTTAGTAGGAGGGCATGAGTATGTTGTGTGTAGGAAACTGTTAGTAGGAGGGCATGACTATGTTGAGTGTAGGAATAACTGTTAGTAAGAGGGAATGAGTATGTTGTGTGTGAATACTGTTAGTAGGAGAGCATAACTATATGAGTGTAGAATAACTGTTAGAAGGAGGGCATAGTATTTTATGTTGTAGAATAACTGTTTAGGAGGGCATGGTATGTTGTGTGTAGGAATAACTGTTAGTAGGAGCATGATTATGTTGAGTATAGAATAACTGTTATTAAGAGGAGCATGAGTATTTTTGTGTGTAGGATAACTGTTATTAGGAGGGCTGAGTATGTTGTGTGTAGATTAACTGTTAGAAGAGGGCTTGTATGTTGTGTCTAGGAATAACTGTTAGTAGGAGGGCATGAGTATGTTGTGTTGTAGGATTTGTTAGAAGGAGGGCATTAGTATGTGTGTCTAGGAATAACTGTTAGTAGGAGCATGACTATGTTGTGTAGGAATAACTTTTAAGAGGGCACATGAGTATGTTGTGTGTAGGAATATGTTAGTAGAGGGCATAACTATGTTAGAGTGTAGGAATAACTGTTAGAAGGAGGGCATGATATTGTTGTGTGTAGGATAACTGTTAAAGGGGAATAATATGTTGTGTGTGTATAACTGTTAGAAGGGGGCATGATTATGTTGTGTGTAGGAATAACTGTTGGGGGCATGATATGTTGTGTGTGGTATGTTGAAGGAGGCATGAGTAGGTTGTGTGTAGAATAACTGTTAGGGGCTGAGTATGTTGTTGTGGAATCTGTTAGAGGTGGTATGTTTGTGTAGATCTGTTAGAAGGAGGGCATGAGTATGTTGTGTGTAGGAATAACTGTTAGAAGGAGGGCATGAGTATGTTGTGTGTAGGAATAACTGTTAGAGGAGCATGAATATGTTGTGTGTGGGAATAACTGTTAGGAGGAGAATAAGTATGTTGTGTGTTGGATGAACTGTTAGAAGGAGGGCATGAGTATGTTTGTTTGTAGGTAAAACTATTAGATGGAGGGAATGAATATGTTGTGTGGATTAACCATTTAAAGATGCAGGATTACAATTTTGTCCAGCATCACAGATTAGTGCTTTTTCTTTTGCAATTTTGTTCTTGGGCTGTGTTATAACCCTATGTTATAACCTGTTGGTGGGACTAGAGAGTTGGTATCCAGGCCCATTTTAGAGATCTCCCTGTAAATTGACTCACATTTTACGGGTTTTATTGCCTTTCATAGATTTGTGTCTTAAGCAAATAAATGGCAGTCAGTGCACTTAGCATCAAAGGCTTATGGTATGGTATTACCTGCCCAATCAGACCCTTAATACCAACTTTGCTAACTTTTTAACAAGAGGACAAAAAACTTTCCCCACATGTTTTTAAAACGTTTTCTTCAGTTCTCCTAAATATACTTACCAGGATTCGTTCCCTCGGCTGCATGTATTTTAAGATATGTTAAAAACACATTCTGAAAGGATATGTGCACTGGGGATTTTTCTTAATTCCCCATTACTGGAAACTACAATTCTTCTCAACTATCACTGTACCATATTTTTATCTTTTTGTTGATCTGTCCCCTTTTCTTTAGATATCCAGTCTGGAACATCTTACTTTCATCTCATTTCATGTCTTAGTATCATAAACTCTTTTATGTATAGTTTTGATGTAGCTGGAATGGTGACAGTTGGTACATGAACTGCATCTTGGAAATTCCCTCTCCCAATGCTGCTCATAGGGATTACTGAGCATGCTTGCCCTCACAGAGAGTCAGATAGTCTGGCTGGGGAACTGACGGACTAAGCTTGAGCAAACAAGTACTGATTGAAGTTATGCAGCAACACAAACTCATCAATCTGCGTAAGAGCTGCTTACAAGTCATTTTTTCAGTGTACAATTCCTTTAAAGTTCGAGGACTGCAAGCTTTTTGTATTGACCAGGACATCTCACTTGTACGTTTTAGGCCCAATAAACATTATTTAATTTCCATAATTATGCATTTACCTGTGAGATAAAGCTGAATAACCACCCACTTACAATAAAAGTGAGAACCTAAATGCTAGATCCTTATTTCTTATATTACCTGGATTCCTTAGTCCCATGTTTGGATTCAAACTGTGGCTTGTCCAATCAAAGGCACATTCTGCTAAAAGTTTCCCATTGGCCAGGTTCTGGACACAAGCCTGAGGTGGGACTAAGGAAGCAGGGTATCGTAACTAACATGCAGAAGTACAGGAGTTAGAGTTAAACCTAGGTGAGGACCTAGTGGTTTAGCCCTCATCCTTTGTTCTTTTATGTTTTATTGAGAGGGGGTGGGGGTAAAGGGTATGATTTCCTTTAAAGACCCCAGTGATTAAATGTACATTGAACACTTGAAATCTCTTGTTCCCTATCCCATTCAAAATTATTTTTTTTCCTTAATGCTTTATATGCAGAGTATGAGTTCTGGCATTGCCTGTCTAAAGGCACAGGTACTCACAGTGGAGTATTGTGTTCCTGCTGATGTCACTTTATAAACTCAATTTAATGAGGAAATGATATGCAAGGACAGTTCCAGATTTCTAAGAATCAATAAAATAATGATAAGCTTGTATCTTCAATTGTGGGTGAGACAAAATGTTTGTCTGACACTATGATGATCTCGCTACACTGACACTGAATAATTCTGAAGAACTATCTAATGAGAGAATATTCACTTCCAATTTCAGTAGCTGTATATTGCCAGCAATGTGTTGCACAACCATACAACTTTCTGCGTTGTGCTGGTACTTGTGTAAGATACTACAGCCAGAAAAGCAGGTTGAATGACACAATGTCCATTTACCTGGTATGAGATAACAGTTAAAAGTGGAACAGAAAGCGGTAGTGTGTGGGCAAGTAACTTGTAGGACATGCACCCTACAAGTATAGGCTAAAGGGACTTTGATCAGGATATTACACAAACACAGCAGTTCTGTCCCTGCCATTACATGTACGTAGGTTTATATGATTACATGGAAAACATTAAGAGTCCAACTAAAACTTGTGTGAAATAAAAAATATTTCCCAGCATGAATGCTACAATGGTATGGAATTTGCACTGTATAATTATATGATATGTATATATATATTACATATAACCCAATGCACATGTTTAAAATGATGTTAGAAGTTACCCTTGCATTTTCATATAATCAACATTTGTTTTATATTGGTTTTGCCTTATTAGCTATTGAGATTTCTTGCATGACGTGCTCTACCTATGGGCATAACTTATTCACAGAATATAGTGCATAGAACCCCTTTTTTCAAGCTACTCTCCATATTAAAGGTTTTTGCTCTAAGTGTGTGCATTTCAAATCATAGAATGATGAATATACTCTTGTGGCAGTTAGTATGTAAAATATATAAGTGGTTTGAATTAAAATGGCACAACAGTGGAATATTTCCTTATATTAGTAGCTTAGTAACTCAAGAGCTCTAACAGTTATTCCTACACACAACATATTCATGCCCTCCTTCTAACAGTTATTCCTACACACAACATAAAATTCTAGAGGAGTGGCACGACTATGTTGAGTGTAGGCAATAACTGTAAGTAGGAGGGCATGACTGTTGAGTGTAGGAATAAAGTGTTAGTAGGAGGGCATGAGTATGTTGTGGGTAGGAATAACTGTTAGTAGGAGGGCATGACTATGTTGAGTGTTAGGAATAACTGTAGTAAGAGGGAATGAGTATGTTGTGTGAGGAATAACTGTTAGTAGGAGAGCATAACATATTGAGTGTGTAGGAATAACTGTTAGAAGGAGGGCATGAGTATTTATGTGTAGGAATAACGTTTTGAAGGAGGGCATGGGTATGTTGTGTGTAGGAATAACTGTTAGTAGGAGGCATGAGTATGTTGAGTGTAGGAATAACTGTTATTAAGAGGGCATGAGTATGTTGTGTGTAGGAATAACTGTTAGTAGGAGGGCATGAGTATGTTGTGTGTAGGATTAACTGTTAGAAGGAGGGGCATAGTATGTTGTGTCTAGGAATAACTGTTAGTAAGGAGGGACATGAGTATGTTGTTGTGTAGGATAACGTTAGAAGGAGGGCATTAGTATGTGTGTTAGGAAAACTGTTAGTAGGAGGGCATGACTATGTTGAGTGTAGGAATAACTGTTAGTAAGAGGGCAGCATGAGTATGTGTGTGTAGGAATAACTGTTAGTAGGAGGGATAACATGTTGTGTGTAGGAATAACTGTTATTATGAGGGCATGAGTGTGTTGTGTGTAGGTATAACTGTAAGTAGAAGGGCATGAGTATGTTGTGTGTAGGAATAACTGTTAGTAGGAGGGCATGAGTATGTTGTGTGTAGGAATAATCGTTAATAGGAGGGCATGAGTATGTGTGTGTAGTATTTAACTGTTAGTAGGAGGACATGGGTATGTTCTGTGTAGGAATAACTGTTAGTAGGAGGGCATGAGCATGTTGTGTGTAGGATTAACTGTTAGAAGGAGGGCATGACTATGTTGAGTGTAGGAATAACTGTTAGTAGGAGGGCATGACTATGTTGAGTGTAGGAATAACTGTTAGAAGGAGGGCATGAATATGTTGTGTGTAGGAATAACTGTTAGGAGGAGGGAATAAGTATGTTGTGTGTTGGATGAACTGTTAGAAGGAGGGCATGAGTATGTTGTGTGTAGGTAAAACTATTAGATGGAGGGAATGAATATGTTGTGTGGATTAACCATTTAAAGATGCAGGATTACAATTTTGTCCAGCATCACAGATTAGTGCTTTTTTCTTTTGCAATTTTGTTCTTGGGCTGTGTTATAACCCTATGTTATAACCTGTTGGTGGGACTAGAGAGTTGGTATCCAGGGCCCATTTTAGAGATCTCCCTGTAAATTGACTCACATTTTACGGGTTTTATTGCCTTTCATAGATTTGTGTCTTAAGCAAATAAATGGCAGTCAGTGCACTTAGTCATCAAAGGCTTATGGTATGGTATTACCTGCCCAATCAGACCCTTAATACCAACTTTGCTAACTTTTTAACAAGAGGACAAAAAACTTTCCCCACATGTTTTTAAAACGTTTCTTCAGTTCTCCTAAATATACTTACCAGGATTCGTTCCCTCGGCTGCATGTATTTTAAGATATGTTAATACAAACACATTCTGAAAGGATATGTGCACTGGGGATTTTTCTTAATTACCCATTACTGGAAACTACAATTCTTCTCAACTATCACTGTACCATATTTTTATTCTTTTTGTTGATCTGTCCCCTATTTCTTTAGATATCCAGTCTGGAACATCTTACATTTCATCTCATTTCATGTCTTAGTATCATAAACTCTTTTATGTATAGTTTTGATGTAGCTGGAATGGTGACAGTTGGTACATGAACTGCATCTTGGGAAATTCCCTCTCCCAATGCTGTCTCATAGGGATTACTGAGCATGCTTGCCCTCACAGAGAGTCAGATAGTCTGGCTGGGGAACTGACGGACTAAGCTTGAGCAAAACAAGTACTGGATTGAAGTTATGCAGCAACACAAACTCATCAATCTGCGTAAGAGCTGCTTACAAGTCATTTTTTCAGTGTACAATTCCTTTAAAGTTCGAGGACTGCAAGCTTTTTGTATTGACCAGGACATCTCACTTGTACGTTTTAGGCCCAATAAACATTATTTAATTTCCATAATTATGCATTTACCTGTGAGAATTAAAGCTGAATAACTCACCCACTTACAATAAAAGTGAGAACCTAAATGCTAGATCCTTATTTCTTATATTACCTGGATTCCTTAGTCCCAATGTTTGGATTCAAACTGTGGCTTGTCCAATCAAAGGCACATTCTGCTAAAAGTTTCCCCATTGGCCAGGTTCTGGACACAAGCCTTGAGGTGGGACTAAGGAAGCAGGGTATCGTAACTAACATGCAGAAGTACAGGAGTTAGAAGGTAAACCTAGGTGAGGACCTAGTGGTTTAGCCCTCATCCTTTGTTCTTTTATTGTTTTTATTGAGAGGGGGTGGGGGTAAAGGGTATGATATTCCTTTAAAGACCCCAGTGATTAAAATGTACATTGAACACTTGAAATCTCTTGTTACCTATCCCATTCAAAATTATTTTTATTTCCTTAATGCTTTATATGCAGAGTATGAGTTCTGGCATTGCCTGTCTAAAGGCACAGGTACTCACAGGTGGAGTATTGTGGTCCTGCTGATGTCACTTTATAAACTCAATTTAATGAGGAAATGTATATGCAAGGACAGTTCCAGATTTCTAAGAATCAATAAAATAATGATAAGCTTGTATCTTCAATTGTGGGTGAGACAGAAAATGTTTGTCTGACACTATGATGATCTCGCTACACTGACACTGAATAATTCTGAAGAACTATCTAATGAGAGAATATTCACTTCCAATTTCAGTAGCTGTATATTGCCAGCAATGTGTTGCACAACCATACAACTTTCTGCAGTTGTGCTGGGTTACTTGTGTAAGATACTACAGCCAGAAAAGCAGGTTGAATGACACAATGTCCATTTACCTGGTATGAGATAACAGTTAAAAGTGGAACAGAAAGCTGGTAGTGTGTGGGCAAGTAACTTGTAGGACATGCACCCTACAAGTATAGGCTAAAGGGACTTTGATCAGGATATTACACAAACACAGCAGTTCTGTCCCCTGCCATTACATGTACAGTAGGTTTATATGATTACATGGAAAACATTAAGAAGTCCAACTAAAACTTAGTTGAAAATAAAAATATTTCCCAGCATGAATGCTACAATGGTATGGAATTTGCACTGTATAATTATATGATATGTATATATATATATTACATATAACCCAATGCACATGGTTAAAATGATGTTAGAAGTTACCCTTGCATTTTCATATAATCAACATTTGTTTTATATTGGTTTTGCCTTATTAGCTATTGAGATTTCTTGCATGGACAGTGCTCTACCTATGGGCATAACTTATTCACAGAATATAGTGCATAGAACCCCTTTTTTCAAGCTACTCTCCATATTAAAGGTTTTTGCTCTAAGTGTGTGCATTTCAAATCATAGAATGATGAATATATCTCTTGGTGCAGTTAGTATTGTAAAATATATAAGTGGTTTGAATTAAAATGGCAGCAACAGTGGAATATTTCCTTATATTAGTAGCTTAGTAACTCAGAGCTGCAGAGCCAGTCTTTCTGACTTTTAGAGAGCCCATCTTCTTAGTACTGCACATGCACATTTCACATTTCAATGACTTGTAAGGACTTTCTGTACTATTACTTATGGCAATGGAACTCTTCTGTTCCTCCTTATATAACACTGCAATATATTTTGTTTTGCAGAGATCATTCCAACTGAGTGAGATAATGGCTAACATGGCCCAGGAAAGTGAGGTTGAGACTACTTCTTCTGAAGCTCAAAATAAGCTGGAGAGAGCCATTTGGTTTTTCCGTACAGGCAATCGTAAGAAGCATCTGTCACCCTAGTGAACATTTACTAGAATTGGTTCAAAGATGGAATAACTAGCAATTATAGCCTATGTGCATGTGATTCCCCATGTAATGAAGACAAGGAATGCTATATTTGTATATATTTATAATGCTTAACACATAGATTGAAACTGGTAGAACCGTTTAGCTATCTAACTCCTCATTTATGGAGATAGTGACATCAGAATGATGTCACTATCCACACAGGGCCATGGGTAATTTGTCTCCTATTAAATGCAAAATCAAGTAGAACCGATTGTTTGATACCAGTCATATTGGTGTCATTTAGCCAACAGAAAATTTAATACAATTAGTATTGTAATCTGACATGGGGGAAAATATTTTATTTTTTTAAGTGTTAAAAGTATGTGCCATTAAAAAGAAAAAAATTGTCTGATTTTGTTTTGAGACATGGGCAAAATTTCATTATAGATTTCCATGCAATTGCTTTCTCACACTTCCTTGCCTTTAGCAGGGGAACACACTGGAGAGCCCATTTTTCCTCAATCTCCCTGGGTAAAGCATACTGAGCATGCCTATACCGGTGGTAGAGGGGAGAGGTCTTAACTAGGAGGCTTGCTGTAGTTCAGATTTTTTACACAGGTGTATCTCTGTTTAGGAATTATTTATAAAATGCAACATTAACAATATTTTTAATTTTTTTTTTTTTTTAAATTTTTGAATATTCCTTCCTGTTGCACTTTATAAAGTTAAGATGCATTTTCACAGCAATATTTTTAAAGCAGCTATATTGGCCCCGGACATCACCTTCACGTCTTCGACTCAGTAGCATATAAGGATCCCCATAGCAGCCATGGCGGTTACAATGGGGCCCAGAGCATTCCATTTTCTGGGAACGTTGTGGGAATATTGCAAGTAATTAAGTAGTGTATGGGCACCTTTATTTAATAATAAAGTGACCCTGCTTGGTTTTTTTCCTATAGTTACTGCTTGGAATTATACCATTCTGGCTCTAGCCATTTGTGGACTCTTCTTGGGAATATTCCTTTTGGTTCGGAACATACAAAACAACAGGTGGGTCCACTTGTCTTCATTCAAGTCAAATTACAAATTACTACTAGTAGCATGTGTTTGTCAATAAATGTGATATTTACTTTTTTCATACTAATTGGTCTCAAGTTGGTTTTATTAGTATCGGCAGCTGGCGTAGAGGCATTGATTAGGGGACCAGTTATGAGGGCCACTTTTTTTGTATTACCATACACGTGTGCTCTGCAAGAATAGCAACATTTTCTTTCACTCTGCCTTTGAAGACGTGGGTATTTTTCTTTATGGTTTCGGTTGCTTTGCACTACTTGATATATAAGTAAGACACACTAGAGATATTAGTATTGGTGCCGCTCTTTTTGTGCTTTCTGCTACAAGCTGGTATACATGTACACTCCTATACACACAGACTGCTGTATACGCACAATGCTACACACAAATGCGCTGCTGCATTTATAAGGCCTTGCCTGGACCTCTACAAAAGTAAACATGTTTTTAGACATTAAGTAATTTTATAGAAACCTAGTAACATACATACTTATCATGGACCAGCACTGTAATACATACAGTATTAACCACTACTAATTTAGATCACCATTACACAGAGATGTAAAATAATAGTCAAGGTAAAGTAAAAATGGAAATACATTAGTAACTTAGATATACAGGAAAATACTTACAAAAGTACAGTAACAAATTACACTTAAGCTTGGTACACACAGTCCAGACATATAGCATGTGACAGACAAATTACTTTGGAACCTGTCTACCATCTACTATAAAAATGGCAACACATGGTCCCAATGTTCTCCATTTACTTTGTATAACCTATCGGCTTCCTAATGTCTCTTGGCTGTCTGCAGTAGTTTGTTGGCAGAAGGATCAGCTATTTTTCACCCATACCCACCCAATTAAAGGCCGATCCAGCGGGCCCCCTAAAGTATAGAGGCTGATGGAAATTTAAACTCACAGTCAAAAGATGGGATTGGCCTTTCATCCGTACTGTGTGCTCCCAGCTTTACTTCCATACTGTCCACCACTGACTTACCTTCACTTTCTCCTTTCCAATGATTCATTGATTGCACAGTGGTATCTAGATGGCAGGCATGTGTACTAACCTCCCTCCACTATGTAGATAACCACCGGAGCTTAGAATGAATTAAACTGTGACCACCATTCTGCTCTTAATGCGATTGCAAATAATCATAAGTTTAACATCAACTCCTGTGTAGAACACTTATGTGGTAGGAGGTTAAAGCAAAACATTTGTGCAGCAAAATTGTCTGTTTATAAACAAGCTCTGCCAAAGCCCCACTCTGCTTCCTTTTTAGCATCTAATTTTCAGTTCCCACCAATAAGAATGATAAATACATCGCTAAGAATAGCAACAGTAACACTTTGATAGTCTACAAAACTCGCCTCTTTTCCAGTGTAATGTGAATGGGGATGACCAGAGCCACTTTCCCTGCATGCAGAGATAAGCTTTTTTGAATCAGCTCTTTGGGGGCAATGTCCCAAGAGCCACTATTGGCTCCCCATCAGCATAGAACATTGATTGTGCCGGCTGCACAACTAACTTCTACCTTAGCCGCACAGGCGCCGAAATGAAGAAGTGAAAGCCACACTAGCCAATATAAAATTGGTGCATCGCCCTGCTTGTGCGTTCCCTTTACTCATGATGTTTATCGGGTAAATCATGTCTTGAAAACCTCTGGAAACTAATGTAGGTTGAAGTATGGAGCTTTATCCATTCTTTCAATATATTTTTCAGGAAAAGGAAGATGGCGATGTGTAAGAATAAGGGTTCTGATGTGGCAGACAAGGATGAAAACAAACAGGCTGAAGTGCACTTGGAAAAAATAGACTCAGTGGAGGAAGGAACTCTTCTGAATGAGAAGAAGAAACCTGGAGATATTATTGTGCAGTGGAAGGATGGGCGTGTCGATTCACTTTTCCCAGCGTTGCCAGAACATGATGTATAGGAACAAAAGACAACATTTATATTTATAGGATAACCTGTAACTATGTCTCCCACAATGCACAGGATGCAAGAATCCTCCTTCCAATTGGATGGAAAAACAAGATGTAAATATCCCCAGGACTCATGTAATATGTTAATTCTTTTCCGTCCTGCAATGTAGAAAGGTCAAACTCCTATGTAGAGAAATCAGGTACTAAATATGGACAGGTAAATAGGACAAGAAATGAGGTTGCTTTTTCAGGCATCCCACCTCTCCCTGAAGTTCAGGGAGTCTCCCTGATTTTAATGGCAGCTCCCTGACTCCCTGAAATAATATACAATCTCCCTGAAATATGTTGTTTTGAATTAGAGTGAGGGAGCACAATGATGTCAGAGTCTTTTAGCGGTTAACAAGTGACAAAAACACTTTATAGTGACATGACTTGTTGTTTGCATGTGTGTCTGTTTCATGAGTGTGTGTCTGTTGAGATGCATGTGTTTGTATGCAAGAGTGTCTGACTGTATACATGTATGGATCTGTATGCATGGATTATGTGTTAATCTTGGGGTGGGGCTTTAGGTGGTGGGTATCCTCCCTGAAATGTGTGGGTACCCTCCCTGAAATGTGTGGGTGTCCTCCCTGAAATGTGTGAGTACCCTTCCTGAAATGTGTGGGTATCCTCCCTGAAATGTGTGGGTACCCTCCCTGAAATGAGTGGGTATCCTCCCTGAAATGTGTGGGTATCCTCCCTGAAATGTGTGGGTACCCTCCCTGAAATGAGTTTTGGCATAGTGGGATGTCTGCTCTTTCCACATCCAACCAAATTGCATGTATTGCCGAAAAGAAAGAAAGGTTTTCATGTAAGGATTTAATCCAAAATGGTGTTAAAAACAGTTGTACATTTCCATGCAAACACTGCAAAACTGGATGTGCACTTCAAGAAAAGCAATCAACAGAATGTATAATGGGATCATTTATATTAGCAGCTCCATATGGTAAAGAAATATACAATAACACACACCCTGGTGTACATAGTTAGCAGGGCATTTATCCAGTAAAGAGTTCAAGTAGTAATTATATACTTATTACCTTGTTTCTACGCTGTCCCTCATTCTATTGGAAAGTATTGTAATTATCCACTGCACTAGTGTTAAACCCTATTCAAATAAAAATGACACATGGAATATCATTAAAATAAACCTGTATCAATTTACAGTCTGAGAAATTTATTGTAACAATGAACTGCAATGAACTGCTGTCTGTTTTCATTCTAGTTTCCACTAGAGGAACCTATTGTTGTGAACTACTTTACACTGCTTATCCTCCTTAACACTTATAGAGATCAATGCAGTCTGAGAACCCCAGCAGATTATAGCAACGTACACCACTCTCACTTTTCTTAGCTATATATAAAGGAGGAAACGTTATTATTACCAACTCTCCAACATTTCCGCATTGCAAAACGTTTCAGCTTCTTGTATGAGGGTTAGCACAGTCAGGTTGGTGACACTTAAACATAGTATACAGCAGAAAGTGCTGTGTAATGTTTAGGGGTCAAATATCTGCTCTACAAATTATAGGGGGACAGAGTTGTATAAAATATATACGGGGTTTAGTTTTTGTATAAAGTATAGGGGACCAATATTGCTGTATGAAATATATGGGACAGGGCCTGACATGGCTTGAAACGGGACGTATGTTGCAGTAGATCCGCTCACTAATATCCAGCTTAAAGGACAATTATACTCACCTTCCCTCCGCTCCTCTTCTTTGGTCAGTACCTTTTACCCAGGGTGAGGACCTGAACCGCGGTCCTCACCCCTGGGTTTCGCGTAACTTGAAGCACAGCCTTACTGAAACGCTGCTCTGGTAGGCTCCGCCCCTCCTCTCCTTGCGCAAAGAGGCCAATAGGAAGGCATGCTCGTTGCAGAGCGTGCCTTCCTATTGCCTCGTCGCCGACGGGAGGAGGGGTGGAGCCTACCAGAGCAGCGTTTCAGTAAGGCTGTGCTTCAAGTTACGTGAACCCGACGGGGGGTGAGGACCTAGCGGTTCAGGTCCTCACCCTGGGTAAAAGGTACTGACCAAAGAAGATGAGCGGAGGGAAGGTGAGTATAATTGTCCTTTAACTCCTGTTTAAAAGGCAAGCCCAGTGAAAAATAACATTTAGCTTACCCATTACTGGTATATTTCAAAGATGCCCCTGAAGTCTTTTACCTGACCCAGTCCCTTGTCACTCCTCCTGTGCTCTGTGCCTGACAGACGATCCACTTCCTGGTTACGGCTTTCAGTAAAGGCGTGATGTGACTTCATGCCCAATCGCCTGACAGCCCCAACCAGTAGAGCAGGTGTCAGCGCAGAAACTCTCTGCTGCTGTTTTTGCTTGAAACGAGCAGGGGCTGCGCCTAGGCTGCGAGGGCTTCAGGGGCATCTTTGGAACATATTAGTAATGCAAAAGCTAAACTTTATTTTTGACTGAACTTGCCCTTTAACCCATATTTTCTCACAAAAAGTAATTTGTGAAATGGTTGGCAAATTGGCAGTTGTAAATGTTGATTGTTGGCAGCTTGGCTGGCACAAAGACCACTAGTGTGTGTGTGAATTGAAAATTAAAGCAGCAGCCAGCAGGAAGCAGCAGGTACTTACCATTGCAGCACACACTGAAAGGACCTAAGGTGAAAACATTGGAGGAAAATCAGCAAACCGAGGAGGACTTGCAGGTTAGTAGCCCTCTCTGCGGTGCACGCCCACTTCCCTCCCACGGCATACCTTGTCTGCTGACCTGACCTAAACTCTTCTATTTACTTTCTGATAGTGGGTGGCGCGCATATTTTCTGCAATAGAAGCGGCAGTGGCAGGGATTGTGGCTGCACTAATCAAATTTGTATTTTGGCCGTTGTGGGCCCAGGTACAGGAGCCCAGTTTCAATTACTACATTGGCAACCAGTGAGTACAGCACTGCAGAGAAGACTGGATAACCTCATCTATCAGATCCAGAGATAGATTTCATATAAAATTTGACACTTGAAGCGCGTTTGACCCCCCAAAAAAATAAAAACATACTGCATAAAAATGTACTGAAAACGCATAAATGCGCATCGCAACAACACTTTAATTTCAATTTATTGTGTTTTTTTCATGCATGTTGTATTGTGTAGTGTGAACATAGCCTAGTCTTTGAAGCATGTTCAAAGCGTGTTCTCCATTACCTGGAGAGAAGATGTTAAGGGTGTCACCGACTCAACTGGTAGTAAGTTGTGTATGGCCAGCTTTACATATATGAAACAGCTAAACGGATAGGCTGTAGTCAAAGGTGAGTTAACACAAAAGAAAAAAAATGTAACAGATTAAAAATGCTGACAGGAAATTATATCACACAACCCTTCCTCTTAGTGGGCAGAAATTTAAATGAAATTACCGTTTTGTGGATGTTTTGTCCAAACTTCTTAAACTAGTGGCCATGAAAATGTGATACTACACTTTTAACAGTGGAAAATACTGAGTAATATCATATGATCTGCTCAGTACTGCAATCATATGATCACACATTAACCAATCAAATTTGAATTTTATTATTTAATTATGATTGGCTAATGTGTGATCATATGATTGCAAGCATTGAAATATTAACCAATAACAATTGGATTTGGTCCTTGAGCAAACCTATATAAAGAGGTGCAAACCCCACAGAGCTCAGAAGTCATCACAGTGATGGCAGAAGAAAGAAAGGAGACGTCAACAACACCCGGCAGCTGCAGTGACATCGCCAGGTGTTTGCAACATCAGCGGAGTTGGTGTCAATGGTGAGAACAAAGAAGACATCAGATCAAGACATCGGCAACTTTGATGTCGCCATCGCAGGCGGTGTCATGGGCGACCGCAGTGTCATCGCCTGGTGTCGGCAACATCAGTGGGGTTGGTGTTACGGACGGCCGCAGTGACATCGCCTGGTGTCGGCAACATCAGTGGGGTTGGTGTCATGGGCGACCACAGTGACATCGCCTGGTGTTGGCATCATCAGTGGGGTTGGTGTCACAGGCGACCGCAGTGACATTGCCTGGTGTAGGCAACATCAACCATCATCAGGAAGTAAGTATTGTTGTGCATGACCAGCATTATTTCTCCTCCTACAAAAAAAAACATTTCTCCCAGCAACTGCAGTAAATAAAGCAGTAAGGGGGCCCATTATAGTTTAGCCGGGGTGGCCCTGTGATTTCTAGTGATGTCCTTGTCGGGTTTATAACTTCCCAAAATAAATGAACCCTTACACAAGATTTTATTTTGTAAAAGAAAAATGTCCCTCTACATAAAAAATCTTTATTTATCTGGACTGTTTGTGTACAGAAAATGCCAAACCCCTTGTCATAAAACAATAAGATTGTTTTATTAAGCAAATACCCATAAAGTGTGTTGTCTACTGGCAGGAATGCATATTTGGTAAGGTACAGAACAATCTTTCCCCACTCCTGGCAACTTAGCAATACATCATTACTATGAGCAAGAGAGTACATTCTGTCCACATTTCAAATTCTTGTAATCACACATTCCACACTGATAACTGTAGGTAGAATCCTAAAATATGTATAGCAGAATATGACATCTGGAGCATTTGACACCAGTATGCCATGAAAGAAAACAGCAAAGGTAACCAATAGCTCAAGGGTTCATGGGAGAAAAATCTTCAATCAGTAACCTCTAGGATTGTCCAGCACAATACACAATAGCCACATATATTTTCAGACTGTACATCACAGCTGATTAATTGCTTACAACCATTACTGTTTTCTTTTAGCTGGTAATTGTAATAACAATAATCCTTTGTGCTATCAAATAAATAAATGGTGGACTTACAGCTGCTCCCTATGCTATTTAGCACATTGTCATTGCATCATGCTACCATATGGTGGTGCCATCAACTATGCACCACTCATAAGCTGAATATGAAAGTAGCTTAATACAATCATTAGAATATCTTAAAGCCCTTTAAGAGAGTAAGCGTTGGTGCTTTGCGTTTGCTCTGCGCTCTGGATGATTTCACAGTGACAAGTTTGGCCTGAGCCACAGAGGGAATCTCCTTGTAGGTAAGGGTACTGACGGAATGCATGCCATGCTTGGTATTAGCCACAGGGGAGGCGATATTAGACAGTCCAAAAAGTGCTCTTTCTTCACTGATGTAAAGCGGTGGTCTGATAAGGGAAGACCTCTCAGCATCTTTCCTAACTTCCAGGACAGCCTCATGGAAAACCTTTTGCACCATTTGGAAATCCAGACATGCAGAGACCTCACGGAACAGGCAACCATGATGGGAGGCAAGAGCAGAACCATCAGCTTTACTGACTTGCCTAAAACAAGAGAGGATTGGATATGAGCACAATAACAGCAAACTCCTTAAAGGACAACTGTAGTGTTGTTGCTCCTCTCCTCTTCTTCCCAGGGCATAACCAATGAGAATATATGCTTTGTAATTGTAATGAGAACTTAGATATATCCCAGAATGTGGGAGAGGGGGGCAGAGAGCATAGGCAACACAGTTGTCCTTTAATATGAAAAATACAAAGCTATATGTTTAGAAAACATATTTGCATATAAATGTGTATGAAATATAATACTTGCTGTAATAGTTAGAAGCAGATGGTTATGTTTCAGTCATTTAACCTGTGTGGTAGAGTAAAAAGCAGCAATCATACAAAAAAAAACGTTTTCCCCATTGCGCCTGCATGCCAGTGAGACGTCGACACGCAACATGTTCACAATGCGGTGTGTGTGGTTGGTTGCACAGTCGGACTGCAGTAGTTGTGTGTCTCTCTTCTTGATCCTTCCTGCCTCTACTTACTTGTCATCACATCTTACTGAGTCCTGGCACAGTGTGGGCAAACTTATATGTACCGGTCACTGTGGGGAAACATGTATGTACCAGCCACCACTGTGGGCAAACTTATATGTACCAGTCACTGTGGGTAAACATGTATGTACCAGCCACCACTGTGGGCAAACTTATATGTACCAGTCACTGTGGGTAAACATGTATGTACCAGTCACCACTGTTTGTATATTGTCCAGCCCTCTTGTTCACCAGCCATTGCTAGGTCAGCCCTTTCCTGCCACTGTTAGGTCAACACTGGCTGGTGAACTGGAGAGCTGACCTACCAGTGGCTGGGGAGCTGGAGGGCTTAACTACCAGTGGCTGCAGAACTGGAGGGCTGCCCTTACAGTGGCTGCTGAACTGGAGGGCTGACCCAAGAGTGTCACACAAAAAGCAATTACAGCAAAGAATGTTACAGAAAAGAGAAGGTTACACATATGTATACAATCTGCGTAAAACCATCAAATACAAAGGTAAATAAAATATTTTTAATTAAAATGTTATGTAAAGGATACCTTCTGTTAATTTCTCTTATGTGACATCGCCGTGGAAAGTGTTAAAGGCCAAGTATAAATGTTTAGCTGAAAGCTATGGAAAGCAGAGCAGTAGAAGCTGGGAATCTGAGAGCAGCTGATCACCAGTTAAAGATGCGCAAAAGAGGCAAAAGGAAGAGGGAAAGATAAGAGTTATTAAACGCAACACACAGCAAGATACAAACAACAGAGCCAAAAGCTGAGACTTTTGCAGGACTGCACTAAAGGTGGTCATACACACAGTGTGTGTGCCGACACACATGCTGTAGGAACAGCACACACACATACGCAGTATGGGGATCGGCCAGCCGTGGGGCCATAAACTGTACGATCCGATCAGCTCCCTCTACTTTAAGTAAAAGGAGTCGATACCAACCGGTGGAAATTTTCATTCATTCCCGATCGATGGGAGTGCCGACAGCGTTCATTGGCCAGCACTCCGATCAGTCGGGAACAGCACACTGACGGGATTTACCCATTATCATTAGTATGTATGGCCACCTTAAGGATGGGTACACATTTTGACGTGACCGTTAGTGTGGTCCATTGAAGAGAGTGCGATCGGCAGAATTGAGCCAGACATTCTGCCTGAAATTTTGGACCGTGTGTGTACACAGCCCAAGAATCTCATCTCCAACCCAACAACCAAGAGTGTTGATGGAGTGCCAAGTATTCTTCATGCAGCAGCAATTCATTGCTCACACAATTCTCTATCACCGGTAAATGTAATAGCCCATAGGTTGTGTCCTATAAGAAAGTTACTTATATTTTGTAACAATATCTATTTTATGCAACACAAATACTATTACACTATGAGTCAATTGGTGCTGTACTGATGTGTAAAAGTCGCAGGCGGACCTGTGATGCCCAACTGGAAGACAAACTTCTGTTTCGTCTGAGTATCGTATTATACACGGGCGCTTGGTTGGGCCTCGTTGATGATGCAACCTGCCTGAGCAAACGGCTGACTTGTCCACTGGGCATTACTGGGTTACTATTAACCAACTATAGGATATGGCAGTCCTCTAAAGTTGATTTCCTGGTCTATTCTGATGGGTAAACACTGAATGCAATATCCATGGCTGTTTTAAGTAGAATAATTGTTAGTAATAACCTCAAATATGGTGATTCCCCCTGTAATAGTTACCTATAAAAAAAGACCCAATATTTAATTGATTAAACAATACGATCATTAATGATGCCTCCCTTCCCGCAACCCATCCTTCTCTGCAATCCCATTTCAAGTAAAGGGACAAGTGCCAAATGAAGATTCGTCCAGCCAGAAGATATAAGTAAAGGGAAAGTTCAGTGAAAAATATCATTATTTTTTAAATTCTTAGAGTACTGTGATACTTTTAATGGACTAACAGTTTATTTTAGTAGACAAGCTTTGGAGGGATCAACCCTCTTCCTCAGGTCAGATCTGTCCTCTCAGTTGCTGCTGGCATGCGCAGGGGAGCCTTCCCCCCCCCCCCTTTCCCCAATCCTGCCCAGTCCCAACATTGCTGGCTTTCATGTAGAGTTAAATCTTTTATGTATATTGCAAGGCATGCCCTCCCACCCCAACCACTATATTGGAACTGTAAAAATGTAATCCAAACTCTACTTACACATCCTCGCTCCCGTGGCGTTCTGTATTGTTGGCAGCCGCAGCTATGATTGGCTACCTCTCAGCCACTTCCGGTCCGGCCCCCTGAACAAAGCCGGATCAGAACAACGCTGGAGCGAGGGGCTGTAAGTAGAGTTTAGAATCTGTTTTACAGTTCCAATATAGCAGTTGGGTGTGGGAGGGCATGCCCTAAAATATATCAAATGTTATAATTGAGAGTGGAGATGCCCTTTAAGTTATTATTATTATTATTATTAAGTTCTCATTTATACAGAACTGCATATTATGTGTGGACTGTGTAAATAAAGGATTAATAATATGAAAGCAAGGTGCATGTGTTTCATTTCTGATCCATACCTGTATCTTTCCATATCCACTTTATTGCCCAGTAATAGGACAGGGCTCTCATGAACAGCTCCTTTGTTATACTGTGAAAGGATGTCTAGGTATTTGCAGCATCCCTCAAAGCTTTTCTTGTTGTCAATGCTGTACACCACTAGAAACACATGAGCCCAGTGTAAATAACGCTCAGGGTTCACAGGACCTTCCTAAAAAAACAAGAAATAGTTTTATTATTGATATGTAAAATATTTTACTCATTCGATCTGCAAACAGGCACTTTAGAGAAGCATTGTACAATCTGACTAATATTGTGGCCCAAACAACAAAACAATTTTTGGGGGGTTCACCCCTTCCTTTAAGAAGACCCAGGAAAGGGGATTTATTTCCAAAATGGCGTGTTGGATTTGGTACACAATAAAGACCCTCCACCTCGGGTAAAGGATTGGAGTTGAAAACAGAAAACTACACAGGAGAGCCTCAGCAGTATAAATTGCCATAACATTTGAATGTGTAGATCACCACAATATGTTTCAAACCTCACCCAGTCCTCGTTCCTAAGGTGCACCTCAAACATATACCTGAGGAAGGATCGGATGAGGTGTGAAACATGTCATGCTGATCTTCACATTAAGATGTTATAGCAGTTTATACTGCTGAGAATCTCTCGTGTAATTTTCTATTTTCAAGTTTATAAGGAAGTGATGGGCCTGTATACACAATCTATTGGGCCAATACTCTTTGGAACAAGGCCCACTGCTGGAAGGTACTGTGTACATTTTTAGAAGATTGAAGTTGGTCTGCTCTATAACAGGAGTACTGGAAAGAGTCACCTCACAAATAAGATAAAATGAACCATTTGTCTCAGTTTCCAAAATCTGCTGAGAAATTTATGGTATGATTGTTTTGCCGTATTAGTCCAATATACATAGTAAAAAGTACCTACAGTTTATTTTAGTAGACAAGCTTTCGAGGGATCAACCCTCTTCCTCAGGTCAGAGCAGTACTGATTGAAACAAAGGTTAACATCCTGTGAGAAATTTATGGACACTCATAGGAAATAGGAGAGACAGGGCAGCATCTTTCCTCAGGAAGCAATACATCTAGAATCACACCTGGATATACAATCAGACTTTTCTCACTTTTAGTTACTGTATGTCCTCATACATCTGAGAATAGAGTGTCCCTGTTTGTAAGAAGGTTGGTCCACCAATTCCCAACTGCACCGAAGGTACCTAATAGTTACATAACATTCAGGTGCACTTGCTTTTGTGGCCCGAGATATAGTGATAGGTTTAATTTAGCAATGGCTGTTGCTCATTCTATAATAATTTACGATTTGGAAGGAACATTTACTCTTTTTGTGTGAACTTCTCACGGGATCACTTTCCAGGATACAGCAGAGTCCTTTCAGAACATTGAAATCCTTAGACATTATTGAATTTGAATACAGATCTTAGTATTTCACGTTAGTTCATGTTTCAACAGAATTGTTCATTACCAACCACTATCAAGGTCAGAAACACACACTAAGCTCCATTTCAAAGGTCCCTTTTATTTTGGCCATAACTGTGAAGAAAAGGTTCATTGTCCAGCACAGGGGACGCTTTGTTTTCCAAGCTGCACATGTGCAATCATATCCCAGACTGGAACAGTTACAGAAATAAATAAAAGCAACAGGTGATATGTACATAAAAGATCAAATGGTGCATGTGTGATGTTGATTACCTAATCTAACACTGTTACTGTTTCCAGAATACCAGGAAAATCCAGGAAGAATTAGTTCCAATAGAATTTTAGGCATGACATAAAATGAATAAAAGTAACAGCTTGTTTCCAACCTGCAACACTCGAAGGTGGGGTACCAATAGGACACACATGGACTGACACAGGGTTGGACATCACTGATGTGAACAGTGGAAGAAATTGAGCAATTACTACACAGATTAACAGCATATTTTAACCACTTTTATTGAACGTCCTGTGAGAGGTGTGGGCAATAGGGTAGAACCAGAAGCCACAAGCTTAATAGCTTCTTACACCTTTATTACTAATTTGTAATATAACAACAACAACAAAAACTTCCCCTAAGAGCAGATTCTGATTGAAGTTCATGGGATCTTTTGAGCTGATTTGTCACAACAATTATCCTTTTCCTGGTATCTTATTTACTAGTCTACTACAGATACTGGGCTAGTGTATGTATATAGTAAAAAAGGGGCTTAAAGGAGAACTAAACCAAAATTTTTACACTCCAGAATCTGAACATATGCCCTCTAAAACACCAATAAACTGTAAAATAGCAATACAGTAAATAGCATTAAATTAAATGTAACCCACTGAAGAACTGGATGAAATAACTGTGTGAATGTACATTGACTGGCCACACCCCTGATCTCAGTCACATGCTCCCTTGCCTATTCTGCCCTGTAAAAGGATTGGCTAGAGGCTACTAGTAGGTGTGACCAACTGTACCAAGTTCCTGCAGTATCTTAGGACTGACCATGTGTGAAGAACATAATGGTCAGTGACCACACTGTGTTATACTGGAAACTGGGATATAAGACACATTACAAGTTACATTTCTCCACAACCATATTAAAATGAGAGGTGAGACAATGATTATTGATTTTATAACAACAAGGAGATCTTCCTTCTAATTCAATTTTGTTCGGAGGCTTTAGTTGTCCTTTAATTTAATGTGTGACATTGCATCTTGTTACTCCTTGGATGTATTGTGGAGCACAGGGGCCTATTTTTAAAGTTTGTGATACCGCGCTTTTAACACACATGTGTTTCTTTTTGATCCCAGTGAATGCGAGCTTTGTGTTGCTGTGTATCCTTGCCTTTAACACATTTGGAAAGAACACAGGCGTTATAAGTAGTTTACAACAACATCTGTATTTTGTATTTGGATTACCAAATACCAACTGCAAAATATCAGTACCGAATGGTACTGCCCATATCTATTCCTGTAGTTTGCGGTCACAGGCTGTCAATTTCTAACTTGCTAGGTACAGAACCAATGTCACAGGTTCATAAATAGGCTCTAAAAAGCTCGGCGCTCAGCTCATTACTCTCCTTCCATTGTGTCCTATGTTACATTCCAAAAAGTTTAAAGGCAGAAAATTCAATCACGCAAAATCTTACCAACCAGTGTCTCATATCTCACCTGGTCGGCAGTGTCCATAACTCTTACAAGCACTGTCTGCTGGTCTATAACTTCCTCAGAAGTATAAGTATCCTCTGCAATAAAAGCAAAAGGCATTTAGAAACAGGCAGAAATCAGACAAGGTACCAACAACCAAAGAAGATAAATTGATTGTATCAACCAAACAAACAAACAGGGCCATAACGTCTCCTATGTTGTATAATGTAGGGATAAAGCACTATCAATACATTAAGAAGACCCATAATCATTGATACATATGTTAGAAGGTGATTGCATATTTATTTTCATATATTATATATATATACACGGGCCAGTGTAATACTAAAAAATGATCCCCATCTCGTGAGATCGCAAGATGCAGGTCAGGTAAGATGACATGATTTTTAGCAATATGGCGTAAATGGCGCAATGGCATAAAGATTAGCAAAAAATTGTTGTGCTAATCTTAACTGAGCCATTACTACTAAAAAATATTGGAAAGGGCCAGCTTACATTTTAAGCAATGTTACATTGATAATGCATCAACTCCATGGTCATTTTACACTGCATGTTAAAGAGAAGGTTAACAGTAACAGTAAAACGATTGGTTAGTTTAGATGGAAATGATTACTCTGGATAGAGTTCAAACTCACTGTCAGAAAGTTGTTACATTTCCCTGGCTTTACAGAAACCTGATTAAAACCATTTCTTTCACTGCTTGTCTGGCACCTGGAACCTTTTTAAGCATTAGAATAAGATTCACAACTACTTAATCTCTGCTATGAATCAGTTTTGATTCCTGACTCAGTCCCAGGTCTTGTCATATTAATAAAGGCAATTATTCCCCTTAGACAGAGTCCAGATTCACCTCCCCTTGTCTACAGGCACTTCATTGTCTCTGGCACTTGCCTTCCTTCCAAATATAACTCATTTTTCCATCTCACTTACACCCACAATGGTGCAGACACAGTCATTACCGGATAAAGTAGAAATGGAAAATAATCGCATTGCTATGCATAGTCTGGAGCAGGAATGGCTGGTGGACCTTCTGTTATGTTACGTTTACGAAGAATCTGTAGGTCTCTAAGGGTGGAATTTTTAAATCATCATGCTACACTAGTGGTCTTATAACACATTTATTGGCAATGTTCTTTTTGTAAATGCGCATCTATAGCAAAAAATATATTTGGAAATTTAAAATCTATATTTGCCATCAGCTGATCTTCCTACGGGAAGCCCTCTAAAAATTACTAAAAAAAATACTAAAATGGATGTCTCCGATAGAGATGGCCGATCTTCCAAAACTCTGTTTTCGAAAAAAAAATCATATGATCACACATTCACCAATCGTATTTGAATTTTATTATTCAAATATGATTGGTTAACTCTGTTGTGTTGGCGACATTAACGGATGAGAAGAAAGAAGACTTCGGACCGAGACGCCAGCAACACCGGCGACATTGATGTCGCCAGCGCCGGCAGTGTCACTGGCGGCCACAGTGACATCACCCAGTGTTAGCGACATCAGCGAAGTTGGTGTCGCCGCCTGGGAAGAAAGAAGACATGCCCCCAAGGGCTCTTCTAAGAGCCAATAGGGGTCCTGGTTTCGAGCTGCAGGACTCCCAACAAAGGCACTTGTCAGTGCTGCAAAGGCCCTTCCACAGGCCACAAGGGCCAAAAAAGGAAGATGCAATCATTTTACTGCTGATCCATTGAAGTGAGTTAACAATTCATATGATTCCATTCCAACTACTAACACAAGCACTTTCTGAAACCTTATATAAAATACTCACCCAGAAATGGGTCATATTCACTTATGAACCTTCTTGTTAGAAACTTCACTGTCAGCGCTGCAATGAGAAATGGCCTCAAGATTAGAAAGGGTTAAAGATGGCGCAGCTTGAAACTAGACACACACACACATATATATATGTGTGACATGTGTGTGTCGTTTCAAGCTGTGATACAGTAAGTACCAGTAGATGTTCTCCATGCATTCTGTTTCTTTATTCCTGTCCTAGTATGATCCTAGGTCTTTATCTTTATCCTATCCATATGCCCTCCTAGTCACCTTAGGGTCCATCCTAAAATCTAGGCAACTTTCATAATAGTCAGTTTGAGACAGATAACTATTAGATGTTGGAGGCAGAAAACAATAAGATGTTGGATCTGACTGGATCTGGGGCAAACCTATCTCACATTAGCACACCGCCCCCTTTTCTCTTGCATTAAATTGTGTTTAGTTCAGTTTCGGCAACTTGTAAACTGATTTACTGCAGGTGCTTTTTTTGGCAAACCATGGAATGCACTTTATCCTTCACTTTATCCTTCCTGTTCATACCATTATATTATAGGGCATTTTTCTTCCTTTACTTCTGGTTCTTTGGTAACCACAAGAATCCACAAACATTTCCATTAAATAACATCCGTTATAATTTTAACCATTCTAAAAGCCATTCCCGGGCCAACAAGCTGTGCTGCAGCCTTTTATGTGAGTGTTGAGCAAAGGCAGAATGCAAAGATGTACAGAGAGAGTGCAATGCTGGCCACAGATTGAATAAAGTGTGCAGAAAGAGACTTGTACGGCCATACGGGCAGTGTAAATAGTACATACAATCAATGTAGAATATGCATTTAAAGGGGAGGATGCATATGGTCAGGTGTAATATATAGACTGCATGTGGTGCTTCAAGATACAGACAGTGAAAATGAAACATTTTGTGCATTATAGAGATAATATGTAGTACTGGCTGCAGGGAGTGTAGAAACCAGGAATGTGGCCAATCAGATGTTTGCAAACAACAGATCCTAGCAGGGAAGGACTGGCCCAGTAGGCTGAGGGGCAAATGCCCCCCGGGTTGGTCTCCAATGACAAATTTGGGCTGCCTTAGTTTTAAGCTTAACTATGTGCTGCCTGCCTTGGCTGACATGTTAAACAGTGTTTGGGGGAAAGAGGGGTAGCATGTGCTTATCTATGAGACTACATACATTGTTCTGCTCTTTGCTCCCTTCAAACTTCTGCCCAGACTTTCAGATTAATAGAAGCATCACAGTAGTATATAAAGTTTAGCAGATTACTTACTAATAGTCTGGGCAGCACATTGAAGAAAGCTATGAGCAGAGCAATATATGGGGGTCTCGGGTATATAATCACATTTATTATTAGTCAGCCCTCCAGATCATTAGCCAGTGTTAGTCAGCCTTCCAGATCATTAGCCAGTGTTACCTTACATCAGCCCTCCAGTTCATTACCCAGTATTGTCAGCCCTCCAGATCATTAGCCAGTGTTATTAGCCCTCCAGATCATTAGCCAGTGTTATCATCCCTCCAGATCATTAGCCAATGTTATCAGTCCTCCAGATCATTAGCCAGTGTTATCAGCCCTCCAGATCATTAGCCAATGTTATCAGCCCTCCAGTTCATTACCCAGTATTGTCAGCCCTCCAGATCATTAGCCAGTATTATCAGCCCTCCAGATCATTAGCCAGATTTATCAGCCCTTCAGATCATTAGCCAGTGTTATCAGTCCTCCAGATCATTAGCCAGTGTTAAGTCAGCCCTCCAGTTTATTAGTCTGTTAGTTATCTTAACCCCATCATACACTTAAAAATGTTGCAGGCAACAATGTAAAATGAGAATAGTAGTCTTAAAAATGGGTGTAACTTAAACAAAGTGTGTGTGACCTTAGCAAAGTGGGCGTGGTCAAACATTTTACAATCTACCATGGGGCTGGATTTGCCCCCCAAGCTAATAGGTCACAGTCCTCCCCTGACTCCTAGAATACAGGTAGTGTAGAGGCCACGGACAGTGCTGGCTACAGGTAGTGTAGAGGCCATGGACAGTGCTGGGTACAGGAAGTGTAGAGGCCATGGACGGTGCTGGGTACAGGCTGTGTAGAGACCATGGAAAGAGCTGGGTCCAGGGCAGTGTATGTAGAGACCACGGACAGTGCTGGGTACAGATTATGTAGAAGCCATGCACTGTGCTGGGTATGGGCTGTGTAGAGACCATGGACAGTGCTGGGTACAGATTATGTAGAAGCCATGCACTGTGCTGGGTATGGGCTGTGTAGAGACCATGGACAGTGCTGGGTACAGGCTGTGTAGAGACCATGGAAAGAGCTGGGTACAGGCAGTGTAGAGACCACGGACAGTGCTGGGTACAGATTATGTAGAAGCCATGCACTGTGCTGGGTATGGGCTGTGTAGAGACCATGGACAGTGCTGGGTACAGATTATGTAGAAGCCATGCACTGTGCTGGGTATGGGCTGGTAGAGACCATGGACAGTGCTGGTACAGATTCGTGTAGAGGCCATGCACTGTGCTGGGTATGGGCTGTGTAGAGACCATGGACAGTGCTGGGTACAGATTATGAGAAGCCATGCACTGGCTGGGTATGGGCTGTGTAGAGACCATGGACAGTGCTGGGTACAGATTATGTAGAAGCCATGCACGATGCTGGGTATGGGCTGTGTAGAGACCATGGACAGTGCTGGGTACAGGTGTTAGAGACCATGGAAAGAGCTGGGTACAGGCAGTGTAGAGAACACGGACAAGTGCTGGGTACAGGCAGTGTAGAGACCACGGACAGTGCTGGGTACAGGCAGTGTAGAGACCACGGACAGTGCTGGGTACAGGCAGTGTAGAGACCACGGACAGTGCTGGGTACAGATTATGTAGAGGCCATGCACTGTGCTGGGTATGGGCTGTGTAGAGACCATGGACAGTGCTGGGTACAGGGCTGTGTAGAGACCATGGAAAGAGCTGGGTACAGGCAGTGTAGAGACCACGGACAGTGCTGGGTACAGGCAGTGTAGAGACCACGGACAGTGCTGGGTACAGGCAGTGTAGAGACCACGGACAGCGGTACAGGCAGTGTAGAGACCACGGACAGTGCTGGGTACAGATTATGTAGAGGCCATGCACTGTGGGGGTATGGGCTGTGTAGAGACCATGGACAGTGCTGGGGACAGGCTGTGTTAGAGACCATGGAAAGAGCTGGGTACAGGCAGTGTAGAGACCACGGACAGTGCTGGGTACAGGCAGTGTAGAGACCACGGACAGTGCTGGGTACAGGCAGTGTAGAGACCACGGACAGTGCTGGGTACAGGCAGTGAAGAGAGCACATGCAATCTGAATACAGGCAGTATGGAGACCAGGGAACAGGCAATGGCAGATGTGCATATAGTTCTGGGAAGACACAGTGTACACAATGCTAACACTCCTTGGTATTATGACAGTAGTGAATAAACAGTTAGAAATATTGCTTGTAAAGTGTGTGTCCTTTATAATGATTGTTTGTTGATAGCTGGTTGAACCTTGGGGAGATTGGACAGAACATTTTACTTTGTACCCTGTGTGCGCAGGTCTTAAACAAAAGAACAGTCATTATACAAAACGGTGCAACAAGAACAAGGGATAGTTACACACACACCAAACACACATATATTGCTGCTTATACAAGCTGAGCATTTAAGGATAACTATTCTGTGTATAAAGTTTTTTTTAAAAATGCTTAAAAGGAAAAGTACTTGGGACAGGGATATAGGATTGGTAATTCCTACCTCCCAATAATGTTTCTGTGAGGAGCACCAGCCCAAAGAAAACTGATCCTGCCAGTCTTCCTCCTGGCTTCAGCACTATCTTTAATACAGGAACAGTCCAGGACTATTCTTTAAGCCTAATATGGATTTGTACAAACAGTGATTCCATTTTTATTTCTCTCACCTGATTTCCCAGCCCCTCTGCAGCCCAGCAGCACAATGTTGCATTCCAAGTGGACGTTGCGCTCATTAGCACTGGAAATATTTGCAGCATTCAGAGTTCGGGGTTTTCCAAACATCATAGACATTATCTGCAGGTACCAGGAAAAGGAAACAGGGTCAGAAAGAAAGACGTTTCATCTATCAGAAGCACTTAAAATTAGTAAGTAAGTAAGTAAGTGTCGCTGTTTTATATACAAAATGTTTCCTGGTGTATTTTTGTCTTCTCTGCCAAGCCCAGTAAGCAGCAACTGTCACACATCACATTCTTCTGCTTCATTCCCACTCTAAGTATATGGCAGGTAGTCAGATAGGACATACAATCCACACACAGAGACCACCTGTCATCATCCATTACTGGAATGCTTCCCCTTTTTAATCTGGTATCCTGCTCAGTCTGTACTTGTGTTCCCATTCTTGGTGCTTATCATATATGTATTGTTAAATAAGTAACTGGCTGTCTGGTTTGAAAGGTTCACTGCAGTTTTTTGTATCACTATAAAATCCCATCCCTGCCCACTGGGCATAACCAGAGGTAAAAGAAATCAATCTAGCTTTTCCACATTACTCATTATAAACTGCTGATTAACACGATTTAACACTTGCCTTTCTAGGTGCCTTCTTACACCCTTTTTAAACTCTCACTGGGTACAGACATGCTCTGTGTGCTCCACCCAGGTAGAGAGAGAAAAATTCTCCAATAAGCTGTCAGTGCTATAAGGAGGTAGGGCAGAGGAAGTGACTGGACTTTCCACACCAGTGAAAGGTATTTTTGGGCTATAGACCACAAAAAAAGGAAAATGTAATGTTGGGGTTTTTTTCTTAAAGGGGAAGTTTAGTGAAATACATATGCTTTTAAAGGGCATGTCCACCCCCAAAACTATAATTCCCCCCACCACTGGCCCCACTCTGTAGTAAACAAAAATCCTTACCTCACATCCCAGCTCCAAATGGTTCTCCTGTAGTCCCCCCCCCAAAGTCCCAAAAACTGCCCACCAGGAGGATAGCAGAGTCCATATAGGACTCTGCCTCCTGTCTCCCCTCCGGGAGAAGTTTGGCATGCGCACTGCAGCCATTCTCCCCCTCGCTCCCCCTCCCACCCGATTGGACTCCCACCCCTTAGTTCACAATCCATGTTATATAGTATAAGGCTTAGTCCCCCAGCCCCAACCGCTATATTTTTAATATAAACTTCCCCGATCTTTACTTACCTTCCCTCTTTCCTCCACTGTTCAGATCTACAGGCAGCAGCGTCCGTGATTGGCTGCCTCTCAGCCAATTACAGACGCGGCTGATGGTCTTGCCCCTCTGCTTGCATTTTCGCGCAAACAGAGGGCCGGGCAGTGCGGCGGAGAAAAGAGGGAAGGTAAGTAATGTTTGGGGAAGTTTTTTACATTAAAATTATAGAGGTTGGGGCTGGGGGACTAAGCCCTACACTATATAAAAAATTAAAAAGAAGGGTGGACATACCCTTTAAGTAAAAAGAACAGTATTTTTCCATCCCAACGACCTTAACCTGCTCATTCAGCATTTTGTCTGTGTATAAATAAATGCTTCCAAAATACTAACTTCCTGTTTGTAGGACCCCTAATAGAGACCGTTATGGTCTTGCCCTTGACCCAGCGCCTGGGTTGATTCAGTTGCTCAGTAGAGATCTGAGCATCTTTTACCCATCTAACAGCCAATCAGTAGAAATTACTGTTAGGAACATTCCAAGGGAGTGGTGCATCCTGAGAAGAAGAAGGACCGTTAGAACCTGAAATGTCAGCTCTCTAATGTCAACAGCAGGGATTTTTCAAAATGGAAGAGAATATGTAGAATAACTAGGTATGTATAATATAAACTAATACTTTTTAAAATATTGATATTTTCCACTGAACATTCCCTTTAAAGTAATAACGCTCTGTTAAATGTATATCTTACCTGCAACGTGTACATTACCCTGTAGTGTATATTAAATTGCAACTCTCACCATGTTGTTTTTTGGATTTGTGCTCAGTCATGTAAGGAACAGCTGACATGATGGCTACATTGAAACTATAAACCTGTCACCTTTTCTTATGTGGCACAAAAATTTCTACACAACTTAGCATCTTTGGAAGACTTGAAATGCCAATGACAATTTAGTTACTATCCTGCCCTCTGGTGGACTTAGCTCATAAATTGCCAGACTGCTCACCTCACTTACCTTGTTCTAATAGAGTTTGAAATCCCTGTAAATAAACCAGTCCAGTAGTTGGTCAGTATAATTCAGGATCCTGTATACAAGAGAAGCTTGTAAATCACTATGGGCGCCCCATTATCAGGATGAAACTACAGGATTTCATCAAATCTGCACTTCATGCAATGGAAAGCAAAACATGAATAATCTCCCCATAGATGCTGAGTAGTGTTGTTTGGCTTTAATTTGTATTTTGCCATAACTGCTCCCAATAGTAATCAGTTATCAGCCTGGTGTAAATACCAGTCACCATGTGCCACTCTGTATTACCCATATCCATAATGAAAAACCATGGTGCAGACATTGGCTATTTACTATTCCATTCAGTGTCCAGCTGCCTATAGAGGTCCCATTTGTACAGTATTTACAGGACTATTGTCTCCTGATTGTTATCCTCTCATTGATTAAATAAAAATGAAACAATTGCTTGCTGAGAATGCTGGGAGACAGGCATAATGGAAATGTTTTATTTATCCTGCCCCTGTCCCAACATCCAACGCTGACAGCCATAGGGGGTGAAATCAGCCAATCAGCAACTTACCTTTCATGTGGCATAAGAGAAGGTTCAGGGTGTTAGAAATCCATTCGGGTGCGGGCTGGGCAATCAATAATTCTGGAAAGAATTGACGCTAATGGACGCTTAGCCGGTCACTCCTGTGCTCCTTGGCATCCAGTACCAGACATGATAACCAGCCTCCCTTCCCCGGTTAGTGCACCTATTCCCCCCTGCCTGGTGGGTGTTTCCAAAATAGTCTGATCCTGCTCTGCTCTCCAACCTCATTAAACAAGAAACCAGTGGGGATTGTAAGTTACACCATCCATTCACATACAGTGCCCCATGGGGGTGTATCAGTGTGATAGGCACAGTGCTAGAATGGGTCCCAGTCCAGGCAATGCTGACAATATGCTATGTCCCAGTCCAGGCAATGCTGACAATCTGCTATGTCCCAGTCCAGGCAATGCTGACAATATGCTATGTCTCCATTCCAGGCAATGCTGACAATATTCTATGTCTCCATTCCAGGCAATGCTGACAATATGCCATGTCCCCAGTCCAGACAATGCTGTTAATATGCTATGTCTCCATTTCAGGCAATGCTGACAATATGCTATGTCCCAGTCCAGGCAATGCTGATAATATTCTATATCTCTATTCCAGGAAATACTGACATTATTCTATATCTCCATTCCAGGCAATTCTGACAATATTTTATATCTCCATTCCAGGCAATTCTGACAATATTTTATATCTCCATTCCAGGCAATGCTGACAATATGCTATGTCCCCAGTCCAGGCAAGGCTGACAATATGCTATGTCCCAGTCCAGGCAATGCTGACAAAATGCTATGTCCCAGTCCAGGCAATGCTGACAATATGCCATGTCCCAGTCCAGGCAATGCTGACAATATGCTATGTCCCCAGTTCAGTCAATGCTGACAATATGCTATGTCCCAGTCCAGGCAAGGCTGACAATATGCTATGTCCCCAGTCCAGGCAAGGCTGACAAAATGCTATGTCCCAGTCCAGGCAATGCTGACAATATGCTATGTCCCAGTCCAGGCAATGCTGACAATATGCTATGTCCCCAGTTCAGGCAATGCTGACAATATGCCGTGTCCCAGTCCAGGCTTAGCCCGTGTTCTTTTCTCACTAACTTCCTTTCCCAGATGTTCAAATGCTCCCTTCTCCTTGTTCTGTTTTCCTGGCCACACAGTTTGGGCCCCCAGCCAAACTCCTTGTATGGGAAGTATCTCTTATTGCACCATATGGGCAAACTGGATAGATTTTCTTCTGCATTTAAAGAAAGTCCCATAGGTTAACCCTTTAACTTTACTGTATACTAAATATTGACACCCCAAAGGTCAATCAGACAGTCAGTGTCTCACAAATATGGTCCTAATACTAGATAGCAGGCATATACACTATAAGGACCAAATTTCTGGGTTTTTTTATTTACACATGGGCCAATATTCACAAAATGTTGATGCTTTTTTATACTAGCCCATTGACTATAAAAATTGCAGTTTCCACTGCCAGCAATATGTCTGTGTGTTGTAATTGCCAGTGTGCTGTGGGGAGATCTGACATTTGGGGTAGGGAGAGATAGACAGTGCTGTATAATGCTCTTATATATACATAATATCTGGGGGCATGGTCACATTCTAGGAGGCTCTGCTTTAAATAACCGCAAATAACTGCCAATAGTAACATACAGGGAGATTTAATAAAAGTTCTTATCGTTAAAAACGGTGCTATTTTTGCCCCAACCAATCAGATGTTAGCTTTCACATGTTAAATAAGATCTGATTGGTTGGGGCAAAATTAGCACCATTTTTAACGATAAGAACTTTTTTTCAATCTCCCTGGTAGTCTTTCCAGGGTTTATATTTGTATATAAATGTCATTCATATCTCACCAATAGCAACATAGTCTTTCCAGGGTTTATATTTGTATATAAATGTGGTTCATATCACCAGTAGTAACATAGTCTTTCCAGGGTTTATATTTGTATATAAATGTCATTCATATCACCAATAGTAACATAATCTTTCCAGGGTTTATATTTGTATATAAATGTCATTCATATCTCACCAATAGTAACATAGTCTTTCCAGGGTTTATATTTGTATATAAATGTGATTCATATCACCAATAGTAACATAGTCTTTCCAGGTTTTTATTTGTATATAAATGTCATTCATATCACCAATAGGAACGTAGTCTTTACAGGGTTTATATTTGTATATAAATGTCATCCATATCACCAATAGTAACATAGTCTTTCCAGGGTTTATATTTGTATATAAATGTCATTCATATCACCAATAGTAACGTAGTCTTTCCAGGGTTTATATTTGTATATAAATGTGATTCATATCACCAGTAGTAACATAGTCTTTCCAGGGTTTATATTTGTATATAAATGTCATTCATATCACCAATAGTAACATAGTATTTCCAGGGTTTATATTTGTATATAAATGTGATTCATATCACCAGTAGTAACGTAGTCTTTCCAGGGTTTATATTTGTATATAAATGTCATTCATATCACCAATAGTAACATAGTATTTCCAGGGTTTATATTTGTATATAAATGTGATTCATATCACCAGTAGTAACATAGTCTTTCCAGGGTTTATATTTGTATATAAATGTCATTCATATCACCAGTAGTAACATAGTCTTTTCAGGGTTTATATTTGTATATAAATGTCATTCATATCACCAATAGTAACATAGTATTTCCAGGGTTTATATTTGTATATAAATGTGATTCATATCACCAGTAGTAACATAGTCTTTCCAGGGTTTATATTTGTATATAAATGTCATTCATATCACCAGTAGTAACATAGTCTTTCCAGGGTTTATATTTGTATATAAATGTCATTCATATCACCAATAGTAACATAGTCTTTCCAGAGTTTATATTTGTATATAAATGTGATTCATATCACCAATAGTAACATAGTCTTTCCAGGTTTATATTTGTATATAAATGTCACTCATATCACTAATAGTAACATAGTCTTTCCAGGGTTTATATTTGTATATAAATGTCATTCATATCACCAATAGTAACATAGTCTTTCCAGGTTTATATTTGTATATAAATGTCACTCGTATCATCAATAGTAACATAGTCTTTCCAGGGTTTATATTTGTATATAAATGTGATTCATATCACCAATAGTAACAGTCTTTCCAGGGTTTATATTTGTATATAAATGTCATTCATATCACCAATAGTAACATAGTCTTTCCAGGGTTTATATTTGAAACCTTCCTAGAGCAAATTGTAATGTGTTACAGACCTTAAGGGAAATGTCTGGTTTCCTTCTGTTATAGAAGCTGTTGTTCTGTGTGTGCAGCTCTCTGAGTTGTGTATCCGTACATTACACTGTCGTTCTGTCACTGAAGTGGACTGTGTCTGTGTTGTTGAAGTCGGGCAGCACACAGAGCCCAGGTCCTTAATCTGAGTTACTGAATTGGGGAATGATTGGGGTGTGGCTGTGAGGTGAGGGCATACATACATACATATATACATACATACAAGATTTCTACTATATATATATATATATATATATATATATATATATATATATATATACATATTTATTATTTCCTTCAGACAGCAATGTACATTTATTTTAATGTTTTGACCTCTGGTACAAGTTCCCCATGCCACGTGTACACTTAATGGTGACATTTCCTCTCATATTTACTTTGATATGTTTCAACTTGAAATTTCAGTTTTCCAAAACCTAATGAAGTTACCGTAAGCAATTGGCGCAATACTGAGATAGTTATGATGGGAGTTAATGTATTTTCAGGCCTGAATTGAGAAAAATATTAACCATGATTACTGTCAAACTGTACAGGTCCAGACCTGGCATGCCAGAGACTGCCTGAAACAGTTATTCCCATGTGGCACCAAACCTACTGTATATCCTGGCAGAGAAGGGCAAACCCATAAATGATATACCCACAGCTGGCAAATTGCAGGAGCAATCAGTAGCTCAACCCTGCTGTCAGCTTGTGCTGCAATCCGGGCAATGTTGTGCTATTGGTGATCTGATCACATGCACCCCCGATAAGCAGATTGCAGCACTGTATAACTAGTATGGCCAGACCAATTGCCCAACACTAGTGTAATATTTACCGCACGATCTGATTGCAATCGCAATTGGATCGCTGAAATGTGGCGTATCCTGGAGAGAGGAGATAAATCTTTATTTCAATTGTCTATTTTGGTGGTGGAGACATTTTATTGGTAGATTCCAGAAACTGCTCAATAAATTGTTGTATTAGCCATTCTTACACAAGCGAGTGAACTATAAAACCTTTCATTATAAAAAGCCCTATAATTACTTCCTTAACCTTGGAGAGCTTCTCTTTCACCACCTGATAAGCACATTCAGCAAGTCTGTACCGGTAGATGAGAAAGTCACATTTGTCTATAGACGAAAATCTAATCTGTCTAATGTCTAAGGCTGGTTACACACAGTGAGAATCTTCGGCCCAATCGGTGATAGTTCTGTGTATCGGTCGGTCAGGCTGAAAAATCTGTGATGGTTTCAGCCACAGCAGTGATCGATGTAGGTCGTCCGTTCTGATTGGACGAATGTGTGATCGGACCTGTTGGTAAATCAAAGATGATTACGCTGTTCCCTTTGGGACCGGCACAGTCGGTTGCGTGAACTGACGGCAACTATTGCCGTGACCAATGGTCATTTGTCCCAGCCCAGGGCTAGCTAGTAGTGAGCGCTCGGTTGGGACAAAAAGTCTACAGAAAGGTAGTAGAACTTATTTCCAATTCCCTGCGTGAAACACAACTGAACTCTCAACAGCTTTCATCTTACCTACAAGCATCAAACTGCAGCTTCCAACAGCTGATTGGGATGTTGCCCTGACGTCCCTCCTATCCTCTGCACACGTGCGCCGATAGGAAAGAAAGATAGGAGGGGCATCATGCCAGAGCATCAATTGTTAGAAACTGCAGCGCAGCATTCATAGGTTACTTGAAAGTTGTCCCAGTTTGGTTGTATGTCACACAGGGAATCAGCTATTGTACTATGTAATTATGCTTTGTGTGTATTCGCTGTATATACTGTAAGAAGTCGTAATGCAAATTCATGGATAGATTTTTTTTCTTTCCCTTCAAATATCTGTACAGTAATTTTTACAAGAATGTATCTGTGTGTGTTTAATAACTGCTGTGTATTGCCTCTGTATACATTGCCATGTCAGCCTTTGAATGTGTTAGAACACAATTCAGTTAACAGACACATAAAATGAAGCAATATCTATCAATCCGTTATTAACCAGCAAAACAAGTATCTGCAGCTGCGCCCCACCGAGCTCCGGCTTGTAATGTTAATGATTTTTATGCTGAAAGAAACAAAGCTGGCTGGCTTAGACAGAGGAGAAACTGTGTAAATATTTATAGCATTTAAGTGTTTCTCAAATAGGGGCCCTTAAAATATCTGATCTGTGATTGGAGAGGGTGCTGATAGGCTTTTGCTTGGATTACTGCATCTGACGATATCGGGAAAATATGACAACAGTGAAGGCGCAAGTTGATCAATGGCAGACAACAATTCTATTTCAAACTCATCTCAGAATTGTGTTGAAAGTTCTAAATTAACTGTAAAACAGTTGTGTGATCTTTCCTGGAACTGGTAAATCACATATTTGCAATGTGACTTACCATCATAAGATTATTTGTGGTCATTTATATATGGTGTTTAGTGATGTCATCCATGTCACATGACACTAAAATGTTCATAGGAAAACTTAAGGTCATAAAGTGATAGAAGCCAACCTTAAATATTATTAATCTCCATATTTGTATTAAAGGGCATGTCCACTCAAATTTAACCCCATACTGGCCCAACTCTGTACAAAAATCCTTACCTTACATCCCAGCTCCTTATGGTTGCCATGCTGTGCCCCTCCAAAGTCCAGGAAAGTGTAGTGTAGAAGGTCTGGGTGACTCATCCTGTGCCTGTCTCAGCCTCAACCTCGACAAGGTCTGAGGCATGCGCAGGAGAGTCACCCCCCCCTCCCTCTCCCTCCCGTTTTCTTCTCTCTCGCCCTGGTGTAAAAACCCCCGTATATATTATAGATATTGGTCCCCCAGCCCCAACCGCCGTAATAGAATTCTTAGAAAGTGCTGCGATATGTACTTACCTTCCCTCTATCCTCCGGCGTTCTAAGCACCTGGCAGCTGCATCCCTGATTGGCTGCCTCTCAGCCAATCAGGGACGCGGCTGTCGGTCCCGCCCCCTACTTGCATTTCCATGCAAGCAGAGGGCCAGGCAGTGTGGCGGAGCAAAGAGGGAAGGTAAGTAACTATCTGGGCACTTTCTAAGAATTCTATTACGGCGGTTGGGTCTGGGGGACCAATATCTATAATATATAAAAAGTTGAAAAAAGGGCTGGACATGCCCTTTAATATAAACCGTCAACATCCTTTAGAATTTAAACACATATACACTGTAAAACATATTACGGCCAATGTCTGCCATTTTCCACCAAACTGTGTGTATCTGGATATATCTTGATAATATGCCATCTGAAGACCATGAGGTATATAAATAATAAATAGAGATTTGAATAGAGATAGGAACATACAGACAAGGACTGTTGATTGCTGTGTGAACACAGCCACCCAGGAAACACTGCAAACCAAAAACATTTTACCCATGATGACACTTATTGATCTGGAAGCACCAAAGTATAAGTGATAGGCAGGTGCTATTAGGTGCTTGATTAGCTATGGTCACTATTTGGGAAGTATTAATAAAATGTACTAAAACGGTGTAGATTATAACAGATTGTATTAGCAAGAAGAGACACCCATTTATACAGTATATACGTAGGGATATTTTATAGAAAAACATCTACTAAGGGGATATTAATAGATATAACAATTTGCCACAGTGTGATTTATTTTGTATTTTCTATCTACATTTCACAGGCAAAAAAAATCCAAATGGTCCATTCAATGCTATAGGTATATGAATTCAGTCTGGATACAGGGAGAATCCATGTACATTTTCTAGTTAATGCCCTTTGAGAAGTAGAAAACCTACAGAGATTTCAGTGTGTCTTTAAATGCTGATTGTTTTTTTAAAAAATGGAAAACAGAAACACATGCATATAGAGAAGGAAGGTGATTAGAAGGCACCATAACAACACGTGGCCCATTCATAGAAGGAAGACATAAAGAGCACATACTGGTCTTCCTGCTTCCCACCTCTCTCCCCTTCCCAGTCCATACAACATTTAAATCCCTTCGCTCTGCTCCTCCTCCTTATATTTCCTCTCTAGTGTCCCCATATGTTCCTGCCCGCATGCTCAGCTCATCACAGAACCAGCTCCTGTACAGACCCCCCCCCCCCACTCGTACTGCTTCATCTCGCCTTAAACCTTTCTCTCTTGTAGCTCCCATCCTCTAGAATTCTATTCCCCTCTCTCTACATCAATAAACCTCAATTAGCAGGTTTAAATCTATCCTTACATCCTACCTATCTGGTAACCAGCACAGTATAGGATTGTTTTATTTGCACTGCATATGTCTCACTCCAGTACTTATACCCATTCCCTTGTATCTGTATGTTACCCACCTAACTAGATTGTAAGCTCTACAGGGCAGGGACCTGTTATCCTCCTATGACAATATATATTTATTTACTGAACTATGTACTGAACTATCTTTATATTCACAGACGCGGCTGCCAGTCTGGCCCCCTGCTTGCAGTTTCATGCAAGCAGAGGGCCGGGACTGAACGGCAGGGGAAACAGGCAATGTAAGTAATGATCAGGGGAGTTTTGCTTCAAATAACTATAGCGGTTGGGGGTGGGGGAGGGAGCCCTACACTACAGAAAAAGTATATAAATGGGGTGGGCATGCCCTTTAATATTGGGCTTCCTTCTCGGGGTAAATTCCATTTACACAAAATGGAATATTAAATTGCTCATGCTCGCTTAATTACTGTAAATGGATTAGTGCACCTTTAAGATGGGCAATTGTGGCTATTGTAAATATGTATGAAAATGTTAAAAGAAAACATGATCCACATAAATCTGAGGAAGGATGTTTACCTGAGAGATGTTCTCTGATAAACTTTGTGATTAATTTACTTATCTGGCTCCCTATGTCTTTATACTGTGAATATATGTAAATGATAAGGTGGTGGTACCACATAAATATGGGTTTGAGGCCTACATTGAATTGTCACATATTAGACTATGACCAGGGTTACATTTGTATTGTGTAGACCAACGTGTGGCTCATTGGTTGCTAGCAGGTTAAACACATGAAAACATATGTTAGATATAAACAGTATCTCAATGGAAAAGTAACATCCAAATTCTAAATAAAAGTCCTCACCTTGGCATCTAAAAAAATATCAGAGCCCTATTTCTACCATATAAGTCTAGTGCGTTGGAACATGAAGAGAAGTAAATAAATGAATAGAAGTAAATAAGGCTTTTATCTACATTTCTCCAATTTAGTGTTGGGTGGGTCATTGCATTAGGACAGGTGGTCCATATTTACAGGTATAGCAATGCCAAGACAACAACTATTTGAAATGGATTTTTTTTACTATTTGCTCTTTATGAATTGGCTGCATATCAGTTTTAGAAATCTGTTTACACCAATGCTAACTGGCTACTAAAAGACAATATGGCCAGACTGTTCCTCCTTATTAATAGAGATGTCCGAACTTCGCAAAATCCGGTCCGCTCGAGGATCAGCGAATTTTCGAGAAAAATTGAAAATCCGCGAGCGGACCCATTAAAAAACATTTAAATGAAAAAATCCTCGAAAATACGAGAAATCCTCATAATTTTAGAAAATTGTCGAAAATACGTAATTTCCCGCATTTTCGAAAATAGGGAAATCCTCATAAATTAGAAAATTTTCAAAAATACGGGTTTCTTGCATTTTCGAAAATACGAGAAATCCTCGTAATTTCGAAAATTTTCGAAAACGCGGTTCGGAAAAGTTCGGAAGGTGGAAAACCGGAAAATCTGCGATATCCGCCATTCACGAACAATGTAAATCCGCCGCGGATTCGGGTTCGGATCCGCAAACTGGGCCATCACTACTTATTAATGCACGGCCCTTGCTTTGGTCCCATGTCCTGATTCTTTTGGGGACCTGCTTTTAGCCCTGCCATAAGCTTTGTCTTCTTTGGTAACCTAAGGAAAAATGTGTGTAAGGAGCCACCTCTGTTAAAGCCAGACTTCTCCATTATGGGTCTCCAGCTGTGGGTGTCAATCCTGTAGAGTAAGGTATGAACCCTATTCAAGGTAAACACTGTATCCCCCCGAATTACAGATGTAAATAGAGCTCCCTTGCTGTTCACATACTGCCCTGATAGAGTTGTCCATTGCTTGGTCGTGAGATTAAAATTTTCAATAGTACAGCGTAAAAAGTCATCAGATGGGCCATTCCTCATGATGAAAAGATTGTCTCTGTGGCTGACCATACAGTGCCCATAACTTTGCATTCTCATAAAGGAGGTCACTGGAATCCATTGATCTATCTGGATATCATATTCAAAGATGAGAGTGGTGTCCAGTGGCTTCCACAGACAGATAAAGATTCTTCCCATGGTTTTTGTAGCTGGTGGACCTGCTGCAGGCTGAGGCAACTCACTGATAAAGTTCCATGTTTTTGTAGCTAGGTTGTATCTTTCTACAGATGCAAGTGGAATTCTCTCATATTCCCCCCCGATGGCATATAAGTCTGACTCATGTCCCAACAAGGTCACTTCATATCGTAGCTGATGTGGACAAGAAAATTCACTCCAGGCATGGTTGTCTGCATCATAGCTAAAACTCCTCTCCACCACTTGCTTGTTAGCCCCACGTGCACCTCCTACAATATAGAGCTTGTTGTGAAGGGTTGTTACACCAGCTAAAAAGGTGCTTGCATCTTCAGGGATACAGCCCAAGCTCTCCCACTGATTTGTATTTTCATTCAAAAAACACATTGTACGGGAGGCATCCTCAAGAAACTTGGAGGCATTTGTGTGAGCGCCCACAGCAACAAAGGAACTAGGCACCTGGGACTCAACATAATGCAACAATTCAACCGGAAGCAACTGCAGATCTTCTTCCAAAAGATCAGAAATATCTCTGATATATAAAGCAGAAGAGTGAAACAAATCCATCAGCCCATAGGTTGCTGCTGCCTGGTACATAACCAAGCAATTGTCGGTGTTGATCGAGTTGACCAAGTGTTTACTCAGGAGTTGAACCTGTAAAAAAGCTGCACATTCCACAGCCTGTAGGATTTCCTCACAACTTAAGATAGGCTGCTCTCCCTCCAACACTCTGAGCATGATCAGGAATCCCATGGCACTCACACTCTGAAGATAGATTTCATCCTGTGTGCTCTCTCGCATTCCAGACTGAAAGAGGGCACGGAAATATTCACTGTGTGTTACCAGGAGTTCTTTCTCTGTATCAAACCAAGTCTCTTCCACTTTGACATGGAGTATGGCCATTTCTCTCGCTGTAGTTTGCTGGTTAAAGCTTTCTGAGCTTGATATCTAAGCAACTGGAGCTTTCTTTAGGCCTCTGTTTCATGCTCATTGGCTTGAGCAGTAACCCAAAGTTGTTACTTGCCTTGTGCTTAATATAGCACTGCTCATGTGATGGTATGTTCCGGCAAAGCAAGCAACTGGATACGCCACATCAGATATTGCAGGCTCTACAGCGGCAGTTATCATTCAGTCAACTTGTGTTTTTATTTACTGTCAAACTAAATACCTTCCAAGCAAGAGACAATCACTAAAGAAAATAATTGCAGAATAATTACCATTATGTTTAGCAAAACTTTGATTCTCAATTTAACTTTTATAATGTTCTTCTGTATAGCAATGAACGGTTTCATTTATTCCTTTATCAGTATTTATTTATCAGCATTATCTACATTCATTAAAGTAACATCAATAAATTTGATGCAAAAATGAAAGCATTTTGCATGTATGATCAACAATGAATAGAATGTAGATAAATATCAAATCAGCTGAGACCACACTGTGCTGTGCTGTGTACAGTTGGTTTGACAGTTAACCTCTTATTTCCATTGCCTGTTATTGTGCTTTATCATCAAAGACCATCAAGCACCCATGGTCATTAAGGGAATAATTTTGTTGCCTACTGTACATGGATCACAGTATCAAATGTACAATATCCCCTAAGGGCTAGGCCACACTAGCGCGTTTTTCCCACATTTGCGCACGCGTTTCGCGCTCGCGATTGCGCCCGCGGTTTTCGCTAAAATGGAAAACGCGGGAACGTGAAAATTCCCGTGATTTCCGATGCGCATGCGATTGCGCGTCCGTTCGGGTTTTGTTAACGCATGCGTTCACCATTTTTGGTGTGTTAACGCAGCGTTTACATAACGCGAAATGGCGAAAACGCATGTGCAAAACGCGAATGCAAACGCGAGCGCACACAATCGCGTGCGATAGCGCTCACGGTTTTGTGCGCGATTCCTGTGTGTTGCAGTGTGGCTTCAGCCTTACTGATGGAATGCGACTCCTTTTATACAGCAACAAGGTCATGCAGCTCAGCAGTGAGCATTCCCTAACACAGTGGGATTTAATAGCTGTATATATTAGGCAGGTGGTATTTAAGGTGACACTGTCAGCAAAAGTTATCTGAATGGGAAAAATCAATGTGTTTAATCTAACAACATTGCAGTAGTGAGTCTCTTTCTGTGCTAAAGAACTGTCATTGATTGTGTCAGTTTCGGATAGAACCATTTACCTGGGTTTCTAGCTGTAGATATATATATATTATGTACAGTATTGCCCCAAAACATGTGTTACCTGTATTAAACATCTGTAATTAGCCCTGCAACCAATGTGGCTATGTCCCACTGCATTATGGGACAAATCATGGGACAAATCATCAAATGGGACAGGGTTATTCAATAAAAGTTCTTATTGTTAAAAACGGTGCTAATTTTGCCCCAACCATTCAGATGTTATTTTTCAAATGTTAAATAAGATCTGATTGGCTGGGGCAAAATTAGGACCATTTTAAACGATAAGAACTTTTATTGAATGCCCCTGTAAATGTTGTATGTGATATTGCATTCAGCACAAATAAATTCGTTTTAGGATGATTTTTTGAGTGTGCCACTCACTTCTATTATTAACATGACAGCATTGTGGGTCCTTAGTCTTATTTTTTATCAGGTAGGAAATATTACAGCCAAATTGCCAATAAATAGGGAGATGTGTTTTAAAGGGATTTATTGCCCCATGCTCAATTAATATGAATCTTCAGAGCTTTCACGGGCACAGCATGGGTTAAACTGGAAAAATGATGCCCCCGATGGAGTCTGCTGGGCTTTCCCATGATTTACTGTTCTCTGCTGGATAAATAAATAAACAGTAACTATGGTCACACAGCTTTCTACCACAGCTTATTCAAGAAAGGATGGTCCCAACTTGTATTTACATGATATCTTTTAATGTACCAGATGTTAAAAATATAAATGAAAAATAATTTCATATTGAATTTATAATGAATGTAGTAGGGAGTATCCTGCACTGCAGGAGGAGATTTTTCATTTATTCATTTAATTAGATTCTGCTAAAGTACACAATAAAAGGTCATTATGGAGACCACCTAAAACCATTTTCACATTATTTAGGATAATGATGGGTAGCTTGTTTTATCTATTCATATAAATGGATACTTTCCGTGAGTCTAGCTCATCTGTCATAGCCCTACTATATCAGTAGTATAAAATTGAACAAAATATCCAATCTTCATATGGCACCAATCGAACTAACTTGAATGTCGATAATAGCTCCAGTCTTAGAGCACCATGGGAACATTTAAGTTAAGTGATAATGGGCCATATTTATAAACCGGTGGTATTGCTTTTTAGCGATACCGCGCGTTAGTTAATTTACGATCGTGGTCGTAAATGTACCATCGCGGTCATACATTTACGACCGAACGTTCGTTAATCAACGAACGTTCAATTGTAGAATACCGTGCGGTAGTAAATCACCGCAATGGTATTCTATGCAGATCGTAAATCTACGATTTCGCTATCGTTGATTTACGATCGGTATCGTAAATTTACGATCGGTATTGTAAATTTATGATCGTTAAATCGATCGTTAATCTCTGATCGGTTTAACGATCGTAAATCTACAATATCGATAGTTAAAGTCGCAGTATCACTAAAAAGCGATACCGCAGCTTTATAAATATGGCCCAATGTTTATTGATAATCACATTGAAAATCTGAACATAAAGGTGGAATTGTGAGAACTAAGAATGGAAACTTTCAGGTAAAATTTTACCCTTCAGCCCTAATACACTTTAGCCAGTCAATGACAAACTAATTACTGGGGTCAACCCATCCTAAATGTATGAACCAATATTCCAATGTATATGCAGAACCGTGGGTGTACGACTATGTGGACAGCAATTTTTTATTCCTCCAAATATTCCTCCACCTCCACGGTGGATCGTGCGCAAGGTAATTAAACTTACCTTCGGTCCTGGATCCTGGTGAAGTGATTGAAGAACGGAAGGTAAGGAATAGGTCCTTTATCTCCCGGTCTTCAATCACTGCTTTAAAGGAATAGTTCACTTTTTGTGTGAACTATTCCTTTAAAAAAAATATCCATGATTCCATACTTGATTCCTTATTAGCATATGAAGCTCTGGACATTCTATGATCTTTTATGAGGGTTCTCTAACGGTTTTAGCATCAACTAGCTGACAATCACATAACACTGCACATGTCCACCCCCAAAACTAAAATCCCTTTACTGGCCCTACTATGTCCTTACCTCACATCCCTGCTCCAAATGGCTCTTGCTGTGCCTGTTCTAAGTGCAGGAAAGTGCAGTGTAGGAGCCTGTCAGTGAGCCATCCCTTCTATTTCCCTACCTCGACAAGGTATGGCACATGCGCAGAGGAGCCCTCCCCCCTCTCTCCCTCCCTCCTGCCCGAGTTAACTTTTTAAAACCTTGCCCTAGCGTTAAAGCATTTTGCTGTAGTGTAGGGCCCCTTATCCCACCTCCAACCGCCAAGTTAGATTGTCCCAAAGAATATCAGAACGATACTTACAACCCTTTGTTCCCCTGATGTTCACCAAAGAGGCAGCCATCCGTAAACGGCTGCCTCTCAGCCAATCACAGACGCGGCTGCCTGTCCAGCCCCCTGCTTGCAGTTTCAGCATGATCTGAGCTTCGGGGGAATGGAGGATTTTAAGTATCGTTCTGAGTTTTTTTGGCAAAATCTAACTTGGCAGTTGGGCGTGGGATAGGGGGCCCTACACTACAGCAAAAATTTTTTGTAAGGGTGGAGATACCCTTTAACCTAAATAATAAAGGTTACCAAATGCTATCATTCTGTAAACAATCAGGACTATCAAAAGGGAGTTCGTGGTTTTTCAGCTGGTCTGGTAACCTTGCCATATGATCATGTTGGCAGGATGTGTATCTTTACAGTGTGACACTGGGACTTCTCTGCGTGAATAGATACAGAATATGAACTCATGGTGATGTGAAACAGTTAATGTCTTTGCCTATTTTAGATTCCTCAGAATTGCTTATAATAATATCCTACATTTGAGTCACACGCCACACAAAGAATATGTTGACAAGCTGCACATATTTATAGCATCAGGGATGGGAGTAGGTTTTTTTTTGGGTAAAGTTTGAAGATGGTCATAAAAAAGTCCCTGTAACAATTTGGAACTCAAAGTTTGTTCAAGCCCCTGGGTTATTTGATTGACAATCACACCCGGGGAATAAAGACCCTTTTTCTAATGCACCTGACCATTTTCCATAGGTGAGAAATTTAACCTATTTATACACCAGTGAATAGTCTTCATAGGTAAATAAATTAACCACCAACATTTAAATAGTTAAATTTAACTCCACCTAAACTGAGTATGTTTCAAAGAGACCGTATAGGTAGTAATCAGCATGGATTTAGTAGGTATCAGATCTTGTCAAACACATTTGCTTGGCTTTTATGAGATAGTGAGTAGGAATTTGCAGTAAATGTGGTATACTTGGATGGACGCAGACTATTACCTACCCCATGGTCAGGGTCAGGGTAATCCTCTTATTATATTAGTGCAGGCAGTGGCAATATTTGGTAATGTGCACTGCTAGTATAATAATACCAAATGCCTTCACTGCCTGCACTAATATAATGAGTGGATTGCCCTGCACACGTGGTAGGTAATAGCCTCATAGGGTATTACCTACCCATTGCAGTGGAGGCCGGAATTCATTGGCATGTCGTTGCAGAGGCAGCCCAGGGGCAGCATTTCCTAGTAGTACAATGCAGCTGCACAATGACATCATCCCCATGATGTCATCACACAGCCACAGAGTACTACTGGGAAAAGGAGATTTGGGGCTTCTTTATGAGGTAAGTTGTGTTAAAACATTCGGGGCACTTTGAAAAAGATCACCACTGGATACATAGGAAAGAGTAGAAGTGCCATAGTAACAACTGGTGCAGTGTCAACAGTCCTATGCAGTGCTGTGCTCAGTGAGGTAGGATGAGAGGTTAGAGGTTTCTTGATAAAGAGAGAGGGGAATAGAATTTCAGAGTATGGGAGCCACAAGAGAAAAAGGTTTAAGGCAAGAGGAGGCAGTGGGAGTGGGGGGTCTGTATAAAAGATGGTTCTGTGATGAGCAGAGAGTACGGGTAGGGACATATGGCGACACGAGAAGAGAAATATGAAGGAGCAGCAAATGTTAACAGAAGGATTTTGTAGATAATGTGCTGTTTAACGGGAAGCCAGGTAGATGTGCGGTACAGGAGATTTAATTTCCCGATTGTTAGAGAGCGAGACAATGCGTGCGGCAGAGTTAAGTATTGACTGAAGCGGAGAAAGATGGGAAGCAGAAAGACAAGAAAGTAATAGGTTATAATAATCCAGATGTGATAGGATGAGAGAGATTGGGAGAGATGAATCAATAATAACCCCTAAGCAACGTGCCGACTGAATAGGGTAAATGGTCTACAGAAATAGAAAAAGGTGGGATAGGACCAGGTTTAGGTCGGAAAATGATTAGTTTTGTTTTAGTCAAGTTTAGTTTGAGGCATTGGTGAGCCATCCATGAGGAGACAGTCAGAGAAGTGTGATTGGGATTGTCAGGACTTAGCGTGGGGATGGAAAAGTATATTTGAGTATAATTGGCATATAGATGGCAGTTAAAACCAAATGAGCTAATGATATCTCCCAGGAAGAACAACAAGGGTCCAAGAACTGAAACAGAAATCCCTCCTTAAAATTGCAGTTTTGCTGATGAAATTTCAATGTCCAATGTGTGTTCAATGTGAAATATCAAAACAATGCCAGTAATTTCAACAGTGAAGTTTTGCCATCAAAACCAGTCATTTTTCCAGCTAGTCAGATTTGTGTTGTCTTGGACTCATACTGGGTAATGTCCCTGACATCCAGATTCAATAAGTATCTCACGCCTTATATTACACCGCAATTCCATCTTATCATTTCTATCTGTTTAGACCTGGTATTGGTCACCAAGGGGCTGATACAATAAGTTTGCCCAAGCTTTTTATCTGCAGCAGCCAATCAGATGCTATTTAACTGCAGTAACCCGGCAAATAGCTAAAGCTACCCATACATGGGCAGATGTTTTCCTGATCAGATTTCCGATCAATTGCAACAATGGGAAATCCAATTGAAAGAGCCAATTGAAGTTCCCCATTTCCCCATGAAATCTGCAGGAGATAATATCAACTGCTACTGCCCTGGGCTGCTTGGCACTGTGCTGTGATAAGAGGGTCCTACCACCATTAAACTGGACAGGACGCACCATGCAGGTTTTCTAAGCACTTTGTGCAATTGTCATTAAATTCTATGGGGCAGGGGAGTGGCCAGTGATACTGCATCTAATAGTGCAAAGCTACAGTGACATCATTTCTTAATCATATTCCAGCATCTGATAAAGCCCAAGGGGTGTAAAGTTGGATTATGGATCAATACTCCCTTATCAATTTCCCAATCAGGAATTATTATTATTAATTTTCCAACCACTCTCTGAATGATACCCATTCGACCAGATTCACACAAGCAGATCCCAGAAACCCCTCTGTACCCACCTGTGTGATATTCAGCCTGAAGAATCGTTTATATAAAATAGTGAAGATAAACCTTCTGATTGATCTTGTTTTCAGGCGAGTTTAGCCCAGTTGTCTTAATTTTACAATAAACGTTATAGAGGAAATGACACTAAGCAGGAATGTGCATCTGGTCTGGAATAATTGCCCATTGCACCTTGACAGGGAGGACCTTTTGTTTTTATCATCGTATATTTGTTATGGTGTTTGTAATGTATACACTGACATGGATGCTGTGATATTGTACAGGATCCATAAAAGAACGCTGGTCATGTCTCATTTTTGTTTATCATTAACAATCTATGAGTAGAAGGCGAGCAGATAATTGCGTGATCTGCCATGACAAGAAGCAGATCAGGATAGAAACAAACAGGGGCTATAGACTGCCCCTCTCCAAACGTTGACTTTAAAAAGAAATTGTTATGCAAAATAAAGAAGGATCGTCTCTTAACTATAATCAAATGGAAAATTATGGCTAGATCCGTTTAATTGGAGTGCTGGAAGATGACCGAGCATCCAGAAACCGTCCTGACATTTGGTGTCTCACCTTCCTAGTGTCAAAAAACAACATTTTGTTGAAACTCATTCAAAATGTATTTTTATAAAATGATCTTAATTACCTATTTTCGGTGTTTAATTACAGGAACATAGGATGTAAGGGGTATTTAATAAGCATAATGACATTCTAACATGCTAAGTTACCAGCATTGCTGAGCTCTATCAACTTTATTATATATTTATATCTGTAGCACTTTGCCAACTAGGTTTTTGCTCCTGTGAGTTTATGGCTTGAACATATCTGTGCAGTGCATCACGGCTGGACGGACATCAAAAACTTAACAGATTAATGAAAAAAAATACTTTTATTAGGCAACCAGGACTTGCTGACCCAGTGAACACAAGGAAATCTTAACCCACTGATCCACAGCAGCACAGGCCTATATTGTATTATACATAAACAAAGTAATGGTTTTAGTCTAGTGTTTTTTAGCAGCATCTGCTATTCTAATTGTTAACAGACTAATAAACCATCTCCAACTATTGGTTGTTGACTTATTGTAAACAGCCAATAAGAATCTGTCTGATGGACTTTGAGATCCAATCAAAGTGCTAAATAACACTTTAATAAAAGGTCAATTTCTATGGAGAAACAGTGGCAAATTAAAGGTACAGTTCAATGGAGCAGAAGCCATAGGGGTTCTCAATGGTTCGTTTTGGGTGTCAGATTGAAGTTCTATGAAAACATTTGTCCTGGATCATTATGCTTCTGTAAGGTCATGGAACTCTTAATATCTTTATAATACACAAGGGTCATAAATATCCTTTAAATTATGTTCTTATATTGATATCCTTTTAATCCTTATAATATACTAATGGGGCTTAGCTATGTCATCAGTGTCATAAAACTTACTGATAGTGACAATAATGCAATATGAACTGTATAAAAGAAATTGTCCTGTGTACTTTTATTTAGTAATGGAAGTCCTTGGTGACTTTTAATATCCTTACAGTAGGGGTGCATAATTACCTATATATTATACATATAAATTAAATTATCCCTAATGCAATATTGATTTGCATTAAAGGAATAGTTCACTCCCAAATTGAACTATTCCTTTAATGTATTGATTGAATCCTGTTCTTCAATCAATAACTCAGGAGCCAGAGACGGAGGTAAGTATATTTGCCTTTCTCCGCTGCAGAACTCCAAATCCCGACCACTTCCTGGTTCTAATTCTCTATAGCGCGCATTAACTATTCCTTTAAAGTTTCTGGATAATGTTATAAACAAAGTATTATGATCACATAAAATGAATCCTTGTACAGGTAAAAGCATTTACTATATCATTGGAGAGTGGCTAATTAGTAACATGGCAGGAAACGTGGTTGTTGTACTTTCTTTATACTCAGTACAGTAACTTACTGCTTTCTAGCAGTAACTGACAGTTTTCAAGCCCTCTCCATTCTTCATTAACGTGTTCTCCAATGTCAGAGATAGTAGAATCGTCAGTGACAATGGCTGTGGGAGGAGCCAGAAAGAAGCAAGTTACTGCATGAGTATAGTGGTAATAATAGTGTTGCCAGACAATTACTACTGTAACATGCCTATACTATGCCTATATGGGAGTAGGATAATAACACGGAAGTTGACCATACATGCATCCCCACCATCCCCCCCGGCCCCGCACTACTACACAGCTTGTGCATCCGGGAGCTAGCTAAGCTTGTCCTCACAGAAACACAACCAAAAATTTGTCAGAGAAATGAAGGAAAGTAGGCATACTGTGTCTCCTCTGCTGCACGGTCATCCCCTCCCAGACCAGATATCAGCAGTAAAATGAAAAGTAAAGTCCATTCGGGGCTGTGGAACCCATTATTTTATTAATGGGGGTGGGGGTAGCTGGTTGTAGAGAAAGACTGGGGGGTTTGTTCAGAGGCACTGGGGGTGATAGGCAGAACTGGTGCACAAATATTAACGATGAAGGGAAGCCACTGATATCTTCATACAAAGGGGTAAGGGGCCGTAAATGATAATAGATAGTGTACCCCCCACTAAAAACTATACAGATATTGGAAGTCAGCATGAAGTTGCCCTAAACACAGCAGTGCAGTTAGAATATATTCTCCTATATCAAAGAGGAAACTTTGCAACTAAAACAAACCGTACCCCTAGAATGGGCTCCAAAAAGACTCTCACTACTGGCACAATATCTTTGTGCCACATCTATATCTATAGCACAATAAATTGAAAATATAAATAAAACTTTAATTAATTACTAAACCGGCTTCAAACCTTGTTTGGCTATTTCACATACATAAAGTGCTACACA